>JBBPOE010000089.1:0-59422 GCA_038091295.1 Tylopilus felleus | reverse complement strand
TGAGTTCCAGAAGGACCAGTTTCAGTGGAGTCCAATCCAGCGACTCGGAGATAGAAGCGAACCTGAAACGCCATCCGATGAAACAGTATCTCTGGCCCATCCTGAGCATATCGCAGTTGTAAGCCCAAATCGCACCTCGAGCAAGGAGCAGATAGGTATTAATAGTTGTCTTTCCTGGTCGTGAAATCGGACTAACGTTCATTCTGTCGAACTGCCCAGTGTTTTCCCTGCAGAACACAGCTGATTCTTATGCTCCATTCATCGGGATCTGCGGCGAAACTGGGGCTGGCGAGTCTATCAGTTGTCAGCCAGAGCTCGCACACGCCTTTTCAGACGTTCTCGGGTGTATATTACGGCGCCAAGGGTGTACCCTATTGAGCTAAATAGGGGTCGTGTGCCTTCCAGGACACTACGCGAGTGAACGATGCTGATGTTAGTGAGGCGGTGCTGAGGCTGTACACATGCGTGCAGACAACACTTACCCTCGAGGATCAGAACACGGTTATACAGCAACGACGCTGTGGTTTTCAGTGACATTTACACAAGACTTGGGAAGCTACCCTGGGTTCTCAACCGATCTATCCCTTATATCGTGAATTTTACCTCCGTTTTGCACTGTCCCTCGACGATGCGGCTGCGGGTGGAACGACGTAGGTTAACTGTTAGGAGGGGTAACAAGACGTTTTCCGGCAATGCTTGCACAGAGCTGTTGGCGGAGGTGAGTGGAGCGGAACCCTGAGAACAGAAACAGACCCTTTGAATCGAGGTGTGGAGCGCGTACGACTGTCAAGGGAGCCCAGCCTGAACCTTGATTACATGCGTGTGCGCACTGCGCACCAGGAGGCGGAGCGCATATTATAATTTACAGTACGACCCTGCGAGTGAAGAGTAAGTTGAATGTGGGACGAAAACCCCTCGCAAATAGATATGATAGAGTGGTTCGGTATGACAAGCAGAGGGTCAAAGTGATCTGTAACCATTCCGTCTTGAACTTCAGAGTCTAGTACTTCAGACAGATTCCTGGGAATTTGACGTATCTATGAATAAATAAATTTTCTAGGCGGAAACTGTCAATGCGTTAGCGATAAAACGATGCAGACCATGAGTTATGACCCTGCAGCACTCTTATAAATACAAGTTGTTAAGCACATTGTCAAAGCCCTGACGTTTCTTCAAAATATACCCGTGCGCGGAAATTGTTTATTGATTAATACGTGATTATAACTTTCAGGAAATTAATGTGAAGCATTCACGTACGACTCTGAAAGCCGCAATGCTGCATCCAAAGTACGTAGTCTAGGGGGAGGATCTCCTGGCTGTTTTCTCAGGTTTCATATTCGGGTAACTATGGGAATGTTGCCCTCCGTAAAAAGCCGCATTTGCTGCCTATATCAACTTTGTGGACTCGTGAGGATCAATTGGCCTCTGCTGTTCTGGAACATACACGCACTGTAAGTCTAAGCTTCGTTTTTCGTCGGACACCAGATGCGACGGGTACTAAAGGAAATTGAATACAGGTTGTAGTCCTACAAAACCTGTAGCGTTGGCTCGACCTGTTGGAACGCTTTTGCCAGCCTCTTCCAAACAAGGGTTCCGGGTCTAAGGCGTCATGCTATTTCTCAAGGGTATCTTTCGCCGTAGGAAGAAAGAGAGCCCGTTAAAGTTGCCAGTGAGTAGTCAAACGTCAACGTTTTTACCTCAACTAACATCAAGACAAACAGTTGTCCCGTTCTATCGCCGACGCCTTCACCGAATATATTAACAATGAAATACCGACCCGCTTCATTGATACGTCAAACCTGCAATTCGTCTCACGGAGGGATGTTTTTCGCATCTTTCAAAACGAGATCGCGAACGTAACCGAGGAGCAGATCAAAGAACGGATGGAAAGTTCCCAAAGCAACCCCTTCGCTACATATCAGCCTCGACGGGAGACCATTCTCAGACAAATCATCCAGGAGATCGTGAAATACGTCGTATTATCTCATCGTTGGGACGAAGTTTCCGGTGAACCCAGTTATCAAGACATTACTTCCGGGAAACGGCGGATAGCGCGGTTCAAGAAACTCGCCCATTTCTGCGAGACGGCTCGCAAGTTCGGATGCAAGTTGGCGTGGGTCGACACCTGTTGTATAGAGAAAACAAATGCAGCAGAGCACAGCGAAGCAATCCATGCAATGTACAAGTGGTATGGAAACTCCTCCCTCTGTATGGTCTACCTTGCAGAATCCATATCGTGCGCCGATTGGGTGCGCGAACCGTGGTTTACCCGAGGCTGGACTCTACAGGAGCTCTTGGCACCTAGAAGACTCAAGTTCTACAATAGAAATTGGCAGCCGTTAACCACTCCCGGCACCGACGATGATAGACAAGACAACGACATCATTTCCTCTCTCGTCGATGTCACCAACATTAGCAGGACAGTGCTCACTGCCGATAACAGCTTTGGAGTCCAGGGACACAGTTTCTGGGAGATCATGTCCTGGGCGTCGAGGCGACAGACGACTCGGATCGAGGACAGGGCGTACTCTCTTGTCGGATTGTTGCATGTCAACATTACAGTCGCCTACGGGGAGGGCAATAGGGCTTTTTCTCGTCTCGTCGAAGCTATCGTGGCAAAGAAGCCTAGCTGGGACGTTCTCGCATGGTTCGGACAACCTTGCGCAGACCACTTTTCTCTCCCTTTATCCCCTGCGTCATACCCGAAATTTGATGCTGGTATGGCGGAGGAGAGGGTTGGGGTGCAAGAGATCACTATCACACCATTCGGGTTGTCCCTGAAGTCGATTCCTCCGATTCCGATGGAGTTGTACTCAGTCGCAGAGCCAGAAGGGACTGGAATGCCGTTTCGCGTTACCCTAAAACCAAGATCGGACAGGGAAAATTCCTTGGGGAGGTATGGAAATCTCGTTGTGGAATGCGGGGCGACCCGCCTTAGGACCATTCGCGGGGCCCGTCGACTCTCGGCATGTATTTTGAACCACCATGGCACGCGGAGTCGCGACCAAGGGAAGTTGGTCGTTGGAACGGAGTATATCTGTTTTCTCCTCTACTCAAAAGATGGGCAAGGCGATGAAACCTCGTGGATGAAGCTCACCACCGATAACCTTTTGATCATATCCTGCGTTGGGTTACCTGATTCGGGTACTCGGGAATCGGACCTCAAGGATACCCCTCAACCCAAGGTCTTTTCCTTATCTCTCGCAACGACTGTTATACGATCCCCTACATCGATATGAGTACTTGCCTTATGATAGAATCATAGATACGTTATGCAGCACTAGATTTCCGTCTAACTCCGTCTTGAACACGGGTTTTTAGGTGAAACTGGCATCTGAGATCGACGTCAGAACTTCAACTGCACACACGACAACAACGTTGCCAACGAACATGTGTGCAACACTGTCGCTCTTTGGTACCGAGATTGATATGGCACGCGTCGCAGAGGCGAGTACTGCGGTTACCCTGCGCTACCGGTAATAACTAATACATCTACACTCTGGAATCTGGATCTCCTCCGTATTCACAGGAGCTATGGGAGGATTAAAGCGACGAGCACGGAATATCCGAGGGCGATTCACAAGACACGAACCAACCCATCAGAGTCGGGGCTAAGCTGATAGGGCGACTAGTTCTCGGCGGTTTAGTTTGGACGGAAATGTAAAGGGAACGTGAAGCAGGTGGGTCACAGGGGAGGGGGATCGGATGATGCTCATGGCAAGGCGAATTGATGAAGCATCGCGGCCAAGACGGAAACTTGAAGGTGGAGATACGGCACGCGTACAGGTGCAATCGGTGAGTGTATGCCATGATCATGAGTACATACTCCCACCAACCAACGTCTCAAACCGTTGAGGACACGCCATCACACACAGGGCTTTGTGGCCCGTCCGACTCTTAGCATTAACCACCTCGCTCGTATGTTGTTGTTTCCGCGGATATTCATCAACGCAATTGGCCTGGCTAGGCTGATCGGAGGGACCTCGTTGGCGAGCAACCTGAGAGACGATACGTCACATGTATAATGGCAGGGACGGTGCTCGCCATTGGGTGTGCTTTCTCAGTGGTATGGCGGTGCAGAGTGTGGTTAGGGCGGAGCGAAATCGGAGAGGCGGAGCTGAGAGCGGAGCAGAGTTTGGAGAAACACACGGGGAGAGCTATCATCGATTCAACCACCACCACGGTGTCTCGTGGACCCCTTCCATCCTGGCTGCTCCAGTGGACAACATCGAGGATTCGTCGGCCTCCGTCTCGTTGTGATGAGCGTGTAATGAAAGCGGTGGGAGGCATTGGTGCGGCATGGAAGACTATTAGCAACTCAACTTCTTTCGCCTTCCTCCGACTAGGGAGTTGCGAGCTAATAATTACCGTGTCATTCTCCCGCGGTCGTATGGAGATTGAGAGGTCCGTACTCCTCTCGACGTAACGGCTTCTACGAGTCTCATCATGTGCAAATACATTCTCTCCGTCCGAGTACCACCGGATTTTCTTCCACTCAAGGAGGGTCGTGGCAAATCTCACCTGCTGCTCGGTGCATGATATATTTCTACACGCATGTATAAATACGAAATGGCGATTCAGGGAGAGGAGGGAGAGGAGGAAAAGAGAACTACGTAACCTGACGGCACTATGCATTATCGAGTCTAGTTGTCTGTCGTATCGAATCGTATCGGATCGCATCGTATGTGGGGTACAGCTAGCTACACTCTTGAATCACGCCGCCGCATCCGGTCATCCACTGCCGTTGTTGACGTCCTTGGCCAGTTCCTTCTTCAACCCACAATGAGTCACGAGCTTCTCGACAGTTATCCCCTCCGGAGCATGGTCCATCTCCTCGCCCTTCTTCGTGCCACGTAACTGGACGGATATTTCCTCCCCCTTCGGACATGAGAAACAGCCGTCGAACAGAGCTCGAACCGTCAGTCTAGACTCCGTCAACTTTTCGGTGAACTCGGTGTCCTGTGCGTCGTAGACGACAGCGACTGGGACCTGCCCCTCGCAAAGGAACTCTTCGAGAAACTTGCAGTAGTTCAGTTCCGAAGTGGTGGGCTTGCTACAATCCTTGACGAAGACGAGGAGGTCAATGCCCCTTTGCGCAAACAGGTCGCGAATGAGTTGAGCGGCATTCATGACAGCCTTGGGGTTCACATCTTGGCCGTCGACTACACCGTTGAAGCCCACGGTGTCCCAGATGATGAACTGTTTCGCGGGGGTGTCGATCGTGTAGGAGGCAGATTCCGACGTGCAAAGCTCGACGGCTGAAGAGACTCTGGCGACGGCCTGCCCAGCGATGATATCGACGACGGAGCTCTTCCCAGCGCCTGCTTCCCCGAATAAGACCACGTTGAGTGGGTTTCGAGGCTTGTTGAACTTGTCCACTAACGCCGCAGCATCAGATTTGGTCAAGTCGCAATTGTCAGAAATAGCGGCGGAGGCTGCCTCGTGAGACGGGAGATGAAGGCGTAGGGGAACCGGGGTTGCGGTAGCAGCACATTCCTCCAAGAACGACCTCAGGTCTTGTCTGGACTGCTCACAGCCAGTCTGAACCGTGGTACTGTGAACGTGCGGGATGGATTGAATGGGGATGTTGGTGTTGCTGACGAAAGCATGTTGATTGCGATCCCACCATGACTTCTTCGAGGTGTCTGGAGTGTCAAAGTGGGTTACGACGAACGCTACAGGGGCCCGGCCAGCAAAGAGAAAATTATTGATGAACCAGTATAGACTGCGAAGCCAAGGGTTGATCCCATCCTTGCGTGAACAGAGAACAATGACGTGGGCGCCCTCAGCGAGGTTGCGCAAGACGGCGTGTGCTTGTTCGTAGGAAGAAAGAGGATTGATAGTACCTCCCCGAGGAAGGCAGAATCCCGTTGTATCCCACACCCGAAACTGCCTTTCTCCAATCGGTATCCGGTAGCATCGTGGTCGCTTGGTGCAAGGCTCCATGTTTGTAGACACTGGTGCAATTGGCCTTCCGGCAAGGAGATTGATGATGGAACTCTTGCCGCACCCAACAGGACCGAAGAGCACAACGTTGATATCAGACGCAGGACTTCGACCAGGGTCAGAAGCTGGCAGATTAATGATGGCGTTCACATACTTTGGCTGCAACAATTGCTCAAGCCTGTCTCTGGAGAACGATAGGACTTCCTGTGCCGACGGCCGGTTCGCTGGAGACCGTGGAGACCAGCACCGCTCGATGAAGTTCCAGACATCGTCAGGAAAAACCGGCCACCGTGGGCGAGGTGGATTGTCGAGTTGCTTTATTTGACTTTCGAAATCCGCATCCTTCCATGGATAATTTCCAGAAAGGATCTACATATCCAAACCGAGAGCTAAGAAGTCGGGAGACAAAGGAATAACCGAACTCGACTTACGAAAAGGATGATACTTCCTAGAGAGTATATATCGCCGTTGAGCGTAGCTTCAAAATCGAGATCGGGGAATAGATCCGGGTGCAATAACTCCGGTGCAACCCATCTTCTTGCCCCAGGACGAATGGACTCAGTCCAGAGATAAGTCAAATGCTCCTGTTGGGAAAGGGTTTGAGAGTAGCCAAAATCCGTGACGCGCGGGTTATGATCATTGTCGATCAAAATATTGGCCTAAAAGAGTGTAAAAAATCGACAGTTGATATGTCAATCAAGTAATGCGACCCACTGGATGGAAATCCCCATGAATAATGGCAGGGGACATCGAATGTACTGTGAAGATGTCATACAACCAGCCATAAGCCAGGTTCACTGAAACGTACGGTACTCTAGCCCGGCAGTCGTCCCTTTAATCTGTAATACAATTGTAAAGCTGATAATAATCCCAAATTTCTTGTACTTACGAGTTGGATGCGTTTCGAGAGCGAAGGCATAGTTTCACCCTGATTGATATATTCAGCGAGTGTTCCATTCGGCATCCACATCGAAACCATGCATGGATGATCAGATGCGAACTCTGCTCCGTATGCCTTTCCCTGGAGCGGGACGATGTTGAGGTGGGATAATCTTTTCCACACTCCTAGCTCGCGCTTCATTTTCTAGAGTCACGCCCCAAAGGTCAGCCAACTTTGCGACAGGAGATTATTGTCAACTCACTCTCAGGAACTCTTCCCTCTCATCTTGATCAAATGCACGAGGGAAGTTGATGGCCTTGACCGCGACCTGAGACAGGAGAGATGGGTATACTCCGAGCCAAGGATACATATAGAGATGCTAACCTTGCCACCCTGCTTACACGAGCAAGAATACACGGTCCCAAGAGAGCCACTTCCAGCCCAACGTTTGGTGTCAAGCAGAAGGATGTCGGTGAGATCAGGCAAATCAGCTACTTCGACCGGTAAATGTGTAGCAGTTGAACTGTAGGAACGCGAGTCAGTGTAAAGTGAAAAATTGAGCATTTACGATGCCGCCGTACGGTGGATCCATTCAACCGGGATTGGTGTAAACGCTATAAATCGCAGGAAAATGCCAGAAAGAATATGGAGTCGCTGTTATCGGCGATGGGGTGCTGTAGCTGTGAAAACCATACGGCAAGCCAGCGTACATTTAACGAGACGTGCATAGTCATCTGTCCGTGACAGAAGACTCGACTCACAACAGGACCATCGTCAATGACCCTCACTCTGGCGTCACTACAAGTTGGTATTCACAATGAAATTTGTCTTGGTATGCAAGATCTATGGTCAACTCGATGTAATCGGGACCCATGGGAACGTCGCTGCCTGTTACGTTCAACTAACACATTTGTCTACAGTGGCCGTGGCAGAGGGTAAACGATCAGCGCAGTGTCAGAACATTCTTGGGACTCACACAGATGAAAGCTCCCCATTGGTTGATTGACATCCTCTTGGTGTGCTGGGCGGGTGGAGGTAACATCTACGATGATCGGATCCCATGCGCCACTTGGAAATTGGAACATGAACGTAGGCCCCTGAGGATACAGGTACTATCGATAGACGATATTACCATCTCTGGACCCTGCAAGCTCCAATACAGCATGGATCAAATTAACATCAACAATGATGAGGATGTGCCTACGACGCGCTCCGCAATTGATCCCCGTTGACAGGCTGAACACGCATTTTAGGCTAAGCAAGCTCCGGTCATTTAGCTCGTTCATTTACCAATGAACATGTGGAGTAACAGATCCATATTCCACGGAGTGGGGGTGGGACCACCTCAGCGAGGTGCCAGCCAACAGAACCTCGAGAGATGCCTACTAGACATGACATTTAACCAACCGAACGTGTCGTTCTTGACAGAAATTGATGGCGAATCGAGTCGACACTCTCCAGATAGACGACGCCAACCATCGCATTTGTGTTTTGTGAATGCGTATCGTGTGGCATCTTGACCTGGTTAGAAATTTCCCACAGGACATCATGATGTTGATTCTGTATTGTGATATCCCTGTTGCCAAGCTGTGGTCACATCTGGAGCAGTCTGGTGACAACTTATCCACGAGGTCAGATCTGATCGCGAGAGATAATTTTGGACTCACAACGAAAAAGCTTAGGAACAAAGAAGTTGGCACGGAATGAAAGTGATGTTCATGTCAATGCCACATTGTAACACCTTGTAGATTGTCTTGCTGCGAGTATAGCCTCTAAGCTGCCTGTAGCAGTTTTGCGATAATCCAAGATAAAGATATAGGCTTCTGTGATTTTGAAAAAAAGGGTCTCATAAATCCGTTGTAGCCGGGCTTACCATGTCGGTTGCGCAGCTGACTCGGAACGAGTGAGAAGGGTTGCCGCCCTGCCAGGTGGACAACGATGCTTCAAGCTGCGCTGAAGGGTATGATGGGAAGAAGGCTCGAATCCCTGAACCCTAGAGCATGAAATGTGGCCAGCGAGATATGATGCGACATGCATGGACAAAACTGGAGTGGTATGGGTGAGGTGGCAACAGGCAGGCTGGTGTCAATCAAATGAGGCGTTCCGCACAGGATCAGGATCACGCCGGGCCGAGAGAAGGAGGCTAGAATAGGAAGGGCTGGGTGTTGTAGCGAACAGCGTGCGACGGTATGTGGGGAATGGGCGCGTCGACGTTGACAGCGATAAGCCATCGATGGCTATCACTCCCAGGCTCCACTGCCGACGCTTCATATGTCCCGCCGCATCACCGCAGTTTCCCCGACGCTTTCCTTTTTTGGTTAACGCCACTTCCTCATTTAGTAACCCCGACAGGGGGTTGTTGTTTACTCGTCGTGTCACTCGACGTTCGCTCTCCCGCCCTCAGCCAATGCGGTTATATTCTCGGTCACGCGCGATGTTCGCCACCAAAGTAAGTTCCCGAGCTCACAGATGGCGGGGTATAAGACCCCCGCCCTCGTCGCCATCGAGTCACTCAACACACACTTCCCCACCCTCTCCTGACCCTTCCACTGAGCCTCGATGTATCGCTCCTCTGACTCCCAATACAAGTCGTGGACCTCCCGCCCGAGTTCGGTTCCGTCCTACCCGACCGCCTCGCCCGGCCCCATGCCCGCTGCCCCGCACCTCCGCACGGTGTCCCTGCCTCACCCAAATGCTACACCACACCATGTGTCATCATCATCGGGCTCCCAATGTAATCTTTTCCTCCTATACCTTTTGTTCGTGACTTTGCTTATGTTATCCCTAGACTCCTCTTTTGAAGGTTCCTCTCGCATCGTCTCCATTAACCCCCTCTTGTCATGGGCGGGTGTCCCCCCATTATATTTCAATGTAACGAGAGATGTACAATACATCCAATTACAACCAGGTTGCCCCTCCAACCTGCTACAGGCACCAGCCGTGCACCCGGCCCGCACCCATCTCGTGTTGAGCGTCCCCTCTCTCCCCCTTTGGTCCACGATCGAAGTGCGGAATGACAACGGCGTGAGCGCATACGATGTGCTTGCACGCATCCGCGATATCCTTCATCGCAGTGTATCTCCCGCCGAGATGGGCGCCATGGTTAGTATCTCTGCCTCTGCCTCTGAGTATTTCAGAGCTCGGACAAGTGCTGACCCGCGCGAATTTGCGCAGGGCGTCAAGAGGATTGATTTCCTCGGACCAAACGTCTTCTTTGCCGGGTTATGGTCCGTCGGTGGGCAGGATAGGTGGGAGGTGCGTTTCGTACCAAGGGCATGAACCCATGCCCTCCCTCTGCCCTTTACGCTGTATCATGATTCATGATCAGTATCAAGTTCCAATAATTGGGACCTGAGTGTCACCGCCCTCGGCTGATGACTATTTTATATTTCTCATCTATTGCAGCACATTACGCTCTCACGGACTTCACGGACGGTCATCCGCTATTTTGCTTCCCTCTTGATGAACTGCTTTCGTCTGTATTCTCGTTCTGGACTGTCTCACACGTCGTTCTCACTATATTGTGGACTTATAAAGCTAACGTCATTTGCTGTATCCATCTATCGCATCCAGGCTATCTTTGTTATCGCGTACCGTTATTCGTTTCGTACTTCGTTTGGGTTTGTTTCCGGTTGTATTACGGTCAGCGTCTGTAGCTACTAGTTCAAGGATACATTTGCTACGAGATCCCTTTGTGATTGCTCAAAATTCTGGGCGTTAAGCGAAGCTCCAAAAGCCAGGACAAAACTGGCTACCACAAGTTCTTCAGGTGACAGGTGTCGGGATCAGCTCGACATGAGAAGATGAGAAAGTATTTATTCCTCAGCTACACATGCCTAGTAGGTGTGAGAGATAATAGTAGTAGTTCCGGGTAATGCAGCGGTATAACCTTACTTAGTATGTAAAGGAACCACTTTCGCGTTCTGGATCGTCGTAGAATCCCGCGAACCGTCGTCAATCGAGGCACAATTGACACGAGTGACGAAAGGGAAAGGGGACAACAACGATGGCAACAAGTCATGGGGTCGCCGTGATCTGTGCACAAGGACATTGTAGGTGTACTATCATAAATAGCCTGTGACAGTGTCAGGCGAGCCTATCAGATTATTATGTACTACTCGGGAAATTTAGAGTTCGAGGGTCGGAAACAAATCATGACACCTATTCCGGCCCGCTAATCGGCAGCCACAGCGGCACAGCCTGGGGTTGCTCCGCTCGTGTTGTCACCGTCGCCCTCGTCGTGGTATCTCGATAAAAGTCAACCAACGACGCAAGTACAAAGTTGAGCTCCTTCGTGTCTCGAGAGGCGTGTTCCTGGACATCGCGTCCCGCCGATCTACCTGCCAACTTGAAACATTCGAACGCGAACAGTACATAAAGGGCCGAACAGCCATAGCATCACAAAATAGTAATACCTCCGAAGGTGAGCGCGATTCGTCCTCTTTTTCTTCCCAGGACACCCATTGAGCAATGATGGTGCGCAGAAAGGAGTGATTCCCGGCGAATTCGTCTCGCGGGTGGAGATGGTTGCCTTCTATGAGCTGCAATTGATTCTGCTCGTGACTTCTTGCTTGGTCTTCCTCCTTCTCGAGCGTCACGCATCTTCTCGGAAACGAGCGGCGGCAGCCTCAGGAAGAGACTACCATGCGGATCGTCTAGAGAACGGCGGGAATACTGTTCCCGTAAATGCACTCACCAAGTTGACGCGGCAGTATCTACTGGTTTATGCCATTGTCATGGGTGAGTGAGGTCTTAAGGTCTGAACTGCAGCGAGCTGATGACGTGTTATTCTCTGCTCGTGTTGATGATGCCGGCCAACAGGTGCTGACTGGCTTCAGGGTCCATACGTTTACTCTCTATACCGTGAGCAGTATGGGATGCCCGAGAGAATGGTTGCTGTCTTGTTCGTCACCGGGTTCATGTCTGCGGGACTGACTGCTCCATTGGTTGGCGTATGGGCGGACCAACAGTACGTACCCTTCTCCTGCGATGAAGGCCAAGTGCTTAGTACTTCATCAGTGGTCGCAAAAAGTTGTGCCTCGCATTCTGCATCACCTATACCTTTGCATGCCTATGTATCAACGTGCCATACCTCCCTGTTCTATTCTTGGGGCGTCTTACAGCTGGTGTTTCCACCTCCATCCTCTATTCCGCCTTCGAGTCGTGGTTGGTATCCTCCGCCAACTCCCTGACGATCCCGTCCTCCGACCTCTCGATCATCTTTGGTCGTGCGACGATTGTTAATGGATTCGTTGCTACAACTGCTGGCGTTGTAAGCAACCAACTGGTATCATTCACGAGATCGTTTGCATCACCCTTCATCGCGAGTGGGGTACTGCTTGTCCTTGCATACTTTGTGATCAAATCTAGGTGGACGGAGAACTACGGAGGCGGAGGAGGTACAACAGTTCCGAGCGTTGACCCATTCCAATTGAGGCGGCTAGGCCAAGCATGGAAAATCGTGCGCAATGGTGAATAACCTTTCACCGGTCAGTGCATATAGACTGACAATCCTGGTGGGCTTGCAGACCCTCTCTTGCTGGTGATCGGCTTGACCCAGACATGCTTTGAAGGCTCGATGTATCTCTTCGTGTTCGTTTGGGTGCCGTCGTTGCAAGAGGCCTCTACCACCTTCCCTGCGGTGGCCCTCCCCCTTGGATATATCTTCTCTTCGTTCATGATCTCCATGATGCTTGGTTCGCTCCTGTATACCGCCATCACTTCATATACTCCACCTCCCGCGATTGGGTCGCATAACGAACCCTCCTTGACCCTTCACGCCAAACTAAGCAGCCTCGTCTGTGCAGTGAGTGCGTTGGCGCTTGCGCTTAGCACACGCTCGCAGAGCGAGCAGGTTCGTTTCTGGGCGTTCTGCGCTTTCGAAGCGTGTGTCGGCATGTATTATCCAGTACAAGGAATGTTGAGAGGGACCTTGATCTCAAATGAACATCGTGCTACGGTTAGTCTCTTTTTCGATTCAGCATTTGCGGCTTTTCATTCCTCGTTTTGTTCTGCAGCTGTCGGCATTGTTCCGCGTCCCGCTCAATGTCTTCGTCGTAGTTTCTCTCATGACGGGCGTCTCCTCTGCGCGGAACGCTGTTCTTTCTGCAAGCTCGGTGATGTTGGCGTTTTCAGCGCTCATGACCGCATTCGTCGTCGTTCCGAAAGCAGACGACGCGACGAGTTCGGAGATCAACGTTAACCTCCGGCCAGCATAGCGTCAATCAGTACGATATTACTCGAAATCAAAATTAATGTCTACGAGCCTCTGATAGATGGGATTCGCCCACCTCGCTCCCACTTTTGACAATGTAGATTATCATACCCGAACTTGCCCTCTCACGTATCTGCAAACCTCGATTTGATTCGTGCTATGCACTTTACCATAGATTCGCCTTGGACTCTGACGAGGATTTTTTTTCTTCTTTTCTTTTTCCGAAGCTTTTTTCAACGCAGAATTCAACGTGTGTATTCGACGTGTCAAATCGACGATGACACGTCTCACAAGTCGTGGTATGATGGCCAGGGCCTGGCTGTCAGGTAACTTGACTGCGTATCGCAACCTTCGAACGTGTCCATCTGGAGCCTGAACAGCTCTCCGACGCCCCTGGGCCTGAGGATGACACTACTACATAGTAGTTCAACTAGCCCACGTAAACGTAAGACCCAGGTGTGAGCTTAATCACTACTGACATTTACCCCCAAAGTCAAACTACTCACCGCGCCATATGTAGGTCGATTTCTAGCTCTGTGAAAGGAACATGAAAGGAACATCTAGTTTCCTCCATAGGCATAGGTCCAAAAACATTACATTTCAATTGGTCTGGACACAAGGTACATGTTGCGAATACACGGCACTGCACGTTCTTCGCCCACACGGAGTGGCGCAACAATTATAAATACCGTGTTCGGTGTTTGCGTTGTCATGCCAGTGATCCGTCGCGACCGACACGAATCTTCAACAGTTGTATGGAAACGGCGGTAGGATAGGCCCCTACTTTAAAGGAGCGTCATCGATTCAGTAGCAATCGGAGATACCATCACTTACCATCGTAGCGGCGTTGCATCCTCGTCGGTCCGTCCTGCATTCGCTGCAGACAGGCCCGCCGCAAAAGGGACATGGTCGGAATGCGTCGTCTATCTCTTCGATGCACTTTTGGCAACACCATTCGCGGCAGTGAGCGCATCTTGCTGTGCCTTCCGCAGCACTGCAGTCGCCGCAAGTCCAAGCTTGACAAATACCGCATTGTTCGGTGAAGATCACTTGTTTCGCAGCTTGCTGGGCATTTCGAGCATCTCTGGGGAGTTCCTCCTCTTCTTGACAGTTGTTACAGAGTACGACGCCTTTGCAGCCTCTACATATGTCGATATTCTTTTGGCACGGCAGACCAGGGAAGGTGCAATAGCTAACGTCACAACGAGGACAGGTGATGAGGGGGGGATATTCGAAGGAGTAATTCCCGACCGCAAAACACATGTCGCAGAGCCATCCAGAATCGCAAGCACAAAGGCGACCTGGACTCTGTTCGGAGCAGTCGGCACAGATGGCAGAGCGGAGATGGTGATTTCTCATAAACGGGGTTTGGGACGGACACCAATCAAGTTCTATGTAATCTGCGCTGTTGAGGCACGTTTTCCAACGCGGTGGGACATCTTGCTCGGTGCAGAAGTTGCATGATCTGGGCTTGAGCGGATGCGACCGCACGATGGTCTCGTTGTCCCAATCACATTCGTGGGACAACTCTGCCAGGTCATGCGAGCCTAGAGCGGGCTGGAGGACTAGCCCGGCACACCACTCAGAGTCTTCCCTACAGCACCATGTTTGGCACGTTGGGCAACAGATGAGGGGAGGGACCCTGTCGTCTTTCTTTAAGCAATCAACACATGCCATGCGGTTGTGCGCAAAACATCGTTCGCAGGCGACGACGAGAGAAGCTAGACACGCTGCATTGGTGCAGGCGACTTTGGCGTCGCATTCGCGACAAACGATCAGAGGGTCGAGACAGACGGGGCAGGTAAACATGTCGACACGTAGAAAACAAGCAGGGTCGTTTATAATGTCATGTTGGAGTAAACAGTCCTTGAAAAGCTAGTGGCGATGGTTGAGTGAGGCATCTAATTTGAGTATGGGAGAAATTACTCACTTGGATCCTTCGCAATGCGTCGTTGGCGTATTCTTGGAGTTTGGCTACAGCCGGTGGAATGGCATCAGAACCCGTCAATCGAATTGTCTTGAGGTCGACATCGTACTGGAGATCCAAGGTAGTCACTGAAAGAAAGACTCGAGAGATCTCTGAGAGATCACTGGACGGCTGAAAGCAAAAGCGTTGGTTGTCAACTTTGGGAGTGGGTTGTGAATTGTCAATGATCTTGAGCAAACCCAGAAGGTCCAAGAATGGTGTCTTCCATGGAGGCGTAGATTGTTGCTCTTCGGGGTCAGGTGGCTCGTCTCCCACCACGAGAGATGTGATGGCCGGGGTATCCATCTCCTTGTTGTCCATCGCAGTGGCACTGGTAAGAGAAGAGGACAAAGAGGTTCGGGGTCACCTGACTCGAACCGTTAATCTGAAAGTTGTGCATAAGTAGTGGTCATGACAGGATGGATCGCGATCTAGGTCCCTCGTTAGCAGACCGCCAGCAGCCGAGTGAAATCTGGGTCCCTGCATTACTGGCCAGTTTTGTCAATGGTGCATTCATAATCGCAACGACGCAGATGGTTTTGGCTCGACGAGTTCTGTCAATGCTCATGCTCATCCTAGGGATGATCGTTAGCAGCCAACGTCTTTCTATAGTCGTCGATTTGGTGTGGTCACCTGACTAACGACCCTTCGTTCAATCGGAGTTTTAACTTTTAACCGCCCGGGCTTTCCCTCTCACCTCTGTCGAAGCTTTTTTTTCTTGTCCTTGTTCAAAATGGACGTCGATATGAAGGTCAAGGATGACCGTGACTATGACCGCGACAGAGACAGGGATAGAGACCGCGAACGCGACCGTGACCGCGACCGTGATCGCAGGGATCGGGATAGGGACCGCGACCGCGACAGAGACAGAGACCGGGTAAGAGACTCAGGTACGTTTACCCTATCTTTTTTTCAGAACAACCTTCAATTTCCCGCTTGTTCGATAGGTCGCAGCAGGCGTACTGACCACTGGGAGCCGGAGGAAAGGCGTAACGGCGAGGTCAGTATCCATGCCTCACTCTGAAAAGGATGCAATATCCATTCATTTATCTTCTTTATAGCGCCGCAAGCGTTCTCGTAGTCGCACCCGCTCCCGGTCCCCTCGCAGGCGCTCCACCTCGCCGCGAGAACGTAGGCACTCCCGTCGCTCGCAGTCGCATACCCGCTCCCGAAGTCCGTCACGTACTCGTTCGCGTAGTCGTGACCGCAAGCCTACCGACCCATTTGCTCGTTCCCTCGGTGGACCCATGAACGCTGACCACGAAGAAGCAGTCGAGTTTGCAAAGATTAGCAAGAGAGAAAATCGGGTCTATGTTGGCAATCTCAGCTACGACGTCAAGTACCGTGACCTAATGGAATTTATGAGGGGAGGTGGGTGGGGGAATCTCAGATTAGATATTTTTTCTTCGCATGGGAAGGGGGGATTGGCCTTTGGTTGCCGCTCATGCAAATCCGTTCTGCTGAAGCTCGCTCGTTTTCGAGACAGGCGGGGGTGCTTTTGTGCGAGTCTGAGCTGATGAGGGAGAGTGGAGGTGTGGTTGTGCTGGTGGTCCCCTTTGCCGTCTTTTCTTCCTGGTTTCGCCGTTGTTGGATGGCTGGAATGATCGAGAGGATATTGATGGGAGTTTTCTTTTGGGGTTAAATAGCTGGGGAGGTCCTCTTCGCCGAGGTACTGGTCACACCTACAGGTGTTTCCAAAGGATGCGGGTATGTTCTTTTGTTTGCGTCATTGATCTATGCTTACCTGCGGTGTAGTATCGTTGAATTTGCTTCACCAGAGGACGCCCAAAGAGCTGTCCGTGAGCTCTCAGAAGTTGCCCTTCTTGGTCGTCCAGTATTTATTCGTGAAGTGAGTGATTGGGTCCTGCAAGAGCTATTACTCAACTCAACGGCCAGGATCGAGAAAACGAGTCACGATTCGGTGCCACTCCCGTTCCAGGAAAAATCGGGATGGCGATGGCTGGGCAAGGGTTGCATGCGCAGCCTCCCCCACGCCCTCCTCATCACAATTATTTTGGCACCCAACAAAATCCAGGAAATCAGCTCTATGTTGGCAATGTCAGTTCAACTTTATCCGATTTGATGTCTACTTACGTTGCAATTAGCTGCCCTACCAAGCTGGTTGGCAGGACTTGAAAGATTTGTTCCGAGCGGCTGGGAATATCATTCGGGCTGACATTAACATTGGTGCTGATGGCCGTCCCAAAGGTTCCGGTACGGTGGTCTTCGAGACGCAAAAAGACGCCCAGCAAGCTATCAGTGCGTGTTCTTCTCTAATGTTTTCCATCGATGGCCTCATTATGTTACAGGCATGTACAACGGCTTTGATTGGTATGGTCGTACACTTGAAGTTCGTGAGGTAAATCAACTCCACTGTTTTACTGATTATACACTCATCACGCATGTTTTCTCAGGACCGTTATGCTGGTCTTTCCGGACCAGGTGCGTTCCGTGGTGGGCTCCGTGGCATTGGTGGTGGTCGTGGCCTGCGTGGTGGTTTTCGCGGCGGCTTCCGCGGTGGCTTCAGAGGTGGATATGCGTCACAAGGGTCTGGACGCGACTTCTCGAGCCAAGACATCTATGCGGACTATCCAGGACCTGACCAATCTGGTGGCCATGGTGGTCATGGTGGTCTTCGTATGGATAGTTATGGTGGAGGCTACGGCGGAAGCTACGGCGGAGGTTACGTCGAGCCTGAGCCAAGCCAGCAAATCATGGTTCGCAATGTGAGTCCTTCCATTGTTTAGGTATGGGCATGAGCCTAATTTGATACCTAAGCTGCCTTGGTCGACTGCCAATGAGGATTTGGTAGAGTTGTTCGAGACCACAGGACAAGTCGAACTTGCGGAGATTTTGTTCGACGGAACGAGATCCAAGGGATGCGGTGTCGTCCAGTTTGCCCAGGTATCGGAGGCAGAGACAGCTATCGGTACGGTTTAACTTCGCTTTGAGAGCGTCCCTAATTCGTCTTTCTACAGCCAAGTTCCAGCATTACATGTATGGTGGTCGGCCATTGGATGTTCGTTTCAACGATCGCTGGCATACTTTCACACCTACTGCTGCCAAGGGTGGCCAGATTATGCCCATGCAACCCGACATGTGATATGCTATTGCTCCATTCTACCTTACATGCCTCCAAAACGATCTCATTTCGCATTCACCCACTCGACGTAAAAGGGTATCTGCTGTGGCTGTGTATCGTCGATCCATTTCTGTGCTTCACTTGTCTCATCCGTGCCCTATTTCTTTTTTCGCTTTCCTCTGTAGTAACTTTGATGTTGAGTAGTACCATATGTGGTGCAACTACCTAAATGAACATAGCGTTCGGTTGACTGTCATCTCGGCGGAAATATCTGTAGGTCTGGAGTCTGGAGGTAAGGCTGTGGCACAGTAGGGCACAGTCAAGATCGAATTGAGTATTTTAGTACTACGACGTTGGTAAGGTCATATTTCATTCACTCACGTGATTCGTTTGGCAATGCTAGCATGCTCAAACTATCCGGAAACGGTGGAGACAATGAGGCGGCCAGGCTGAGGGGTGATTCCCCCGACAGAAGCGAAACTCCAAACCTTCGTCCCCTCGTATGCGCCGTCAGTTTGAGTCGGATGTTTGACGAGGTAAGATAGTTTGATCATTGGAGCACATGGTAGGGAAAAGACATGACGTATCGTCTATCCAGCAAGATCCGACACCCACTGGCACGAGAACCGAGCCTAGGCCATATACTCGGTCAGACATCATACTTGGATCATTGGCGGGCAAGATCGCAAGCGGGAAATTTCGCAGGAAGATAAAACTTTTTGCAGAGCGGTCCTGCGGTTCCTAGAAGACTGGTCGGCTTGATTTTCCGTAGGAACGCTCTATGCTACGGTAGTAGCTTCCGAGACAGCCTCAGAGGTATGAAAGATCCGAGTCCGGCAGTTGACTGGCAGCTGTAACTTGCTGTCGCGACTCTGTCGAAACAGTCCGAGAGCTATTCGTGAGCTACGCGGTCGCACGACTCCATCGACACCGGGTCCGTAGGTAGTAGCATGCTGTTTCGATCTTCAAGTTGAAATCCATGATGGCTCATTATAGGGATAATTGAGGCGGCTGGGATCTGAACGCGGAAACATGAACGTACGACTACGGTAGAAGCCATAGTCAGAACCCACATACATGGCTAGAAAGAGCGGGCACAAGGAACGTACTATGGAAGCGGGAGAGAGTGTGAAGTGAAGACCATGTCCAGCCCGACATGATATTCAACTTTGTAACTTTGCCTTGTTTTAGGGTTATCCATGTTTTCGTTTTTCGGCACAACCACACCCTCGCTAGACAGCCCTCATGATGTAGCAGCAGTACTCACACCGTAGCTCTGTATTGTAGGTGTTTAGTGTTGGAATCTACGGGAAAAGCACAATAGTGTCATTTATGGGGTCCAACTTGAAGGTTGTGTCAGGTGATTCAAGTTACGCACCGTGCCACCGCTGTCTGACGCTTTCACTACTAGATTCGACGGCATGGAGGACCGGAAGGTGGTGTTTATATAGCGTACAGGGGGAGAAGAGAACCTTTGTTGAGCATGACGATATCACAGAGGGGTCAATGCATCGGCCAGCGGGTGCAACCGAGATCGGATGCCACCGGTGATTATGGTCAATCGCTCGTTCATGTTCCACTACAAAGTCGTTATTCCTGACCTAGCCTGAGGGTTATATCTCAAGACCCGGTGGCCTTCCCCGAACACGACACGTTTGACCTCCAGCGATGGATCGACGACGACGGTCGGTTCCGGAACGACATGTCCTACCCGTATGGATTTGGCAGAAGGTATGTCGTACCCGTTTCCTTTCATCATAGGCGGATTCGTCCGATAAGAGTGTGCCCAGGACGACATTTCGCGCACAACTCCCTATACATCAATCTTGCACTCTTGCTCTGGTCGTTCCGCATCGTCGAGCGAGCGGACGCACCGATCGACACGGATAATTGTACGGACGGCACTATCGCATATCCAGCTCCTTTTGATACCGCGGATCGAAGAGGGTCGGTTGAAGGAGATGATGTCCGAGTTAGTGATGTAAACGAATCGCCCACTCAGGTCTCATACGATTATGGTGTAAGCGAGAAACAACATGTATGGGGAACTCATCTAACAATGGCCCGTGTCCCTGTATAGCTTTTTCGTATGTAACAGCCATATACACAAGCGACGGGAAACTTCGGTGCGGCTACAACGCCAAAATGTCATGCAATGCTCTAGATGTCAACGTCGGGACGGTCGGAACACGCCCAACGGAGTCAAGATCGATCCCCTCGACTGAATCGCGGTGACAATCCGAGATCTAGGGTTAAGCGTCAGGCTGTTGGTAGGTAGACGTCTGCTGAGATGGACCCTGCTCCACGTGCTTTCTTTGCGTAACGATGCCGACTTTCCGCAAGAAGATGACAGCCAATAAGGCGGCTGCGGAAGGATTATAGCCTAGCAAAATAGCTGCATGGAACGTGTAGGACATACCGAAGAACGAGAAACCAGCACAGGCCCACAGGGCCGATCTATAAGCTTGGAGTTTCACCGACATCGGCGCATTCGTTCCCGCGGAATTTATTACCACGCCCAGCTTGGCCGACTGTTTGTCCAAGACACTGTTGAACACGATCGTGGAAACCGCAAGACCAAATGCTGTTCCGACCTGTAGAGTGTAGGCGCGAGTCAGCAATTTCGTATTCTGTCGGATAATACAGGGGAGAAGGGCATTTCTCGCTGCTTACCCGAGTCATGGTCTGGAATAATCCTCCTGCAAGGCTCTGCTCATGGGGGAACACAGTGTTCGCAATAAAAAGAGCGCTGGAGGAGTATACAAAGTCGGCTCCAAACACAACCATGACCGTGGATGGGAATTCGAATGCCCAGTAGGTAGCTGACGGGTCGCTAAGTGCAAAGAGGACAGAAGCAAATCCAGTGCAAAGGGTACCCATCACTTGAGAGAATCAAAGTTGGTCGTTAGTATCGGACCCTGAAGAATGAATACTGGATGATCGTCTTACCCACGAAAAACACTAGGGGGAGCCTTGAGACGACCATTGCGAAAGTAAAGTTACAAAGACATCCCGTGACAAACATGGGCGTAAGGCGGACCATCGTGAGCACGGGGGTTAGTCCAAGATAATTTTGGTAGAAAAGCTGAATTGGCACACGTCAGCACCACCGCGTTATCTTATAGCGAACGTGGGCAAACCTGAACCCAATATGTCCAAGAAACGAAGCCGGACCAACTTAGGAACCCGATTGCGAAGATCACCGCCATCCGACCCTTGGCTCGTGTCCATATCGATAACTTCATGAGTGGTGACGGCGTCCAGAACGACTTGGGCCTATTAGGGTCATTGGTGAACTTCTCCAGATGATACTCCCAAATCACAAAAAAGCCTATAAGTGCGATTCCGAGTACCAGACAGGTGATTATATCTGGTGCGAATCAGGCTACGAACCACTGTTCAACAAGGGAAGCGAGACGCACACGGAGTTTTCCAGCCTACGGTCGGAGCTTGACCGAGAACAAGCACGGTTAACACCAGGCCACCTGTGACCAGAATGGCGCCAATCCAGTCCACCCTCGCGTCCGTTTCCGGAGAAATATCGTCCGGGTCAAATGATATTATTCCGCCGACGATACATACTGCCGCTAAAGCGGCAAATAAGAAAAACGGTGCACGCCAGTGCTCCCTTGACGACACACATTAGGCAATGCAGTATTCATGGAGAGAGCACATGTACTTGCTAAGCTGTGTGAGGACACCTCCAATCATGGTACCAAAAGCGCTGCCGAGAGGAGCACCGGTAGAAAAAGTTGCGAACGCGGTGGATCGAGCACGCGGTTCAGGGAACGAGTGGGCCAAGATACCTAGCTAGAATGGTGTGGTCTGAAGGTCGTGCTTGTGTGGAGCAGCAAAAGCAATGCAACGCACAGCAGCAGGAAAGGCGGCGGCGGCACCTATTCCCTGTAAAGCCCGGAGGATATCTAGTGTGACACCATCTGGGAATAGCAGTGTACAGGCAGGAGAAGCAAAAGGCAGTGTGGACGACTTACTGCTCGAAAATCCTAGGCCAAGGGTGAGAATCATCTGGGAAAACATGCCAATTAAGAACGCCTTCTTGCGTCCATACAAGTCCGCAAGACGGCCGAAAAACAATACCAGACATCCCTAGGATAGCGTCAAAATGAAGAGCTAAGAACCTAGAAGGTACGGACAGAACTCAAAGAATATGCAGATATCAACCACTGGAGTTGAACCTGTTGAATATCGGTCGTCTTTCCTATCATTGGGAGAGAAATCGACATTGAGGTTGTATTTGCACTCTGCTAGAACATGAGCAAGTGAAGCGACGTCAAAACGTACATAGACGAACGTTGACAATGATAACAGCTGTGCATGTTGCTATGATGACAATAGAACGTGCGAGAGAAGAAGGATGACGGGTAACGCGGGGGCTCTCGACCGAGAGCTCCTTTGTGCTTGAGTGACCTGGCCGGCGGTCTGGTATTGCATCGCTAGCGGTATAGTCACGTTCCATGGCACTTTAACTAGGACCCTAGAGGGTGGTAACTCTGAGTGTGCAGGCGGCCAAGTGCTATGATTTTATACGCTCGAAGACCAAGCAGGTGTCGACAATGTCTGGACATGACAAGTCTGCTGCTGTTTTGACTCGATCATATCTGTCGTCTGTACCGAGAAGGCAGGTTCTTTATAGTATCAGGTAATTCACTTATTTATAGAGTAACCAACTAATTAGAGCTCACCAATCGTCGCCAAAAACGTTTCTGTGACCATACTTGGTCAGAGAAATCACCGAATTAACATCGCAAAAGTTACCCACTGATGGCAGCCATTCCAATCATTTCATGGTTCACTGTTGTGCATCTTGGTCCACGAGCATTGCATATCTAAAGTCGTTATGTACTATTAGAGAGACCGGGGATGGGAAGTGGACTCGCTACACCGGTAAATAAATGTTCCTCCACTTACATCTTCAAGTTGTCCTGCAACTCGAACGGTACATGCCAAATGCCTCAGGCTACACCTATCGAAAACAATGTCATTTTTTTTTGTCTTTCGTACCTAGGAGTGAACGTCACTTACCTCGGCAGTGGCCCAATGAACACCCTCTCCCTTTATCCACCTAGTGACCTAGGAGAAGCCGACTGTTGACGTGGCATTGCAATCCAGGATGAATTTCAGAAGTTCGTTTCTAAGTTCGTTTCAGCTTCTTTCATGCTCCGCGTTTATGTAAATTGTCCTGGTGTATCTTTTTCCAAATATCTTGATATTTTCTTTTAGGGTAGTGAAGTTGCTTTGCAGTGCTTAGGAGGAACATAGCGATCATGATGATATGGGTTCCCTCATGGCTACTCTCATGAGCGTGGGAACAGACTCGAGGCCTTCGAATGGTCCATCACAAGTCTCACAGCCACGACGATGCGCAGAGAAATGGATAAGCCATCACGGGGACAACTTCTTTGTTTACTACGGATCAGCGAAGATATCGTTTCCGTAGAGTGTCGCTTCCAACACACCCATGATCTCTCCGCGATCACCGTTTCAGAACTCAACGTATCACGAAACCAATCGGTAGATTCTGTACAGCCAGTAGTTGACCGTGCGCCATCAAACATGATATTTTGAGCTTACCAACGAGCCTTTTGACGACATCTTCATACATGCCACCACTGTTAGGGATGACAACATCGATACACCGAATGACTGCTTTACTCTCTTCTGTTAGTTTTGGTAGCACATTCAATCATGCGAAGTACTGACAGACGAGGCGTGAGTGAACTCTGGCCTCCAAGAAACTACTCGCATCGAGCAGTGCGACCAAGATGAACGACCTGAACTTGCCGATGATCTACGTTGGACAACAAATCCAACAGAGTTCACCAAATCTTCGCCTTGATCCTCGAGCATCAAAATATCCCAGTTTGGGCCAGGTCTTTGTGTACGAGGGGCACGCAAGCGTAAACTAAACCTCAGAGCTACGAAATGGATTAATCGAGTAAGGGAGAAAGGGGATAGACTACGTACATCGAGGTTGGGTCAAGTTCTCTCGGTAGTAGCTCCTTCCGATGCGAGTCCGCTAAGCAAAACGGAATGCAAAGTAATTGTCGAGTTGGTTCCTTGGAATTGCGACCGAGAGCGACGCAAATGAGGCTCTGATGTGGTGCTAGGCGAGCAAGGTTCATGAATTGCCCTCCATCCACCATCAATTGTTGTGTGCAATAATAGAGTTTTCCCACCAAAACGCGCGTCTGTGAGACGTTTAGAGGTTGAACGCGATAGGCAGTGGAAGGCCTGGACCAAGCTTGGGGTTGTCGTAGTATTGCGCTCATTGTTCGACGTCGTGGGAATCCCAACTTTGTGGGCAATATCTGATGACCGGACGTCGGACATGTTCATTGACAAACCTGGGTCTCGAAGACCTCTTGAATTACATACTCGCAGCCGTCTTTCAGCAATTCTACAAGCTCATTGACCCAGTCCCCAAGCCCTCATTTCCTACACGTACCATCCTGGTCCATCCAAGACAGGTCGACGTTTGCGCAGAACGATGTGGCCCTATGGCCACCAGTGAGCACTGGGCAGAAATACTTGTCCGATGTGGTATTACAAGTTGCTCTTGCGAAGACTGGCTTCGAATGCTCTCGAGCTGCACCAAGATCGAACAAGGGCAGCCCAACATGACGCAGAGTGATGGAGGGGAGGAGGAGCGAAAGTGCAATAACGATCGACTTGCGATGGAACAGAGGTTGGGCGAGCGATGCGTCGAATAGACTGTTCGAGTATTACGGTGCAGTAGGCCAACGGTCGATCAAGTGTATTGGCAGAGTCCCTCGCTCGAGTTGATCGACGGAATTGAGTCCTGCTATCCAGACACCATCCAGGGAGGTGATCTCAGAGCGTCGTCTTGGATTCGTAGTGTGGAGTACAATTGGTGTGACATACAGAAGACGTACACTCCTTATCGATATCGATCAACGCTCGGATTGGGAAACGCAGCAATAGATAGAGAGCACTCACGCTGAGTGCGCAACTTGGGGGTATCGCCCACCACATCTGTCCTCCATCCAAGTACGCCAGAAAGCGAGGCCCAGTCAATTACTGAACAGTGGGTGAATCGTGATCGTGTTAGAGCGAGTACCTTTCCGTAGGTATCGAACACGTGTGGGCACTTGGCTGGTTGAACGCCTTGTTGAGTATTTCTGATACTTGGTGGTCATTGCGTGCTATTTTCCTGTGAAGCGGCAAGCCGGGTGGGGTCGCGGGAATATCGAAGACGCAGACACGAGGCATGGGCTGTGTGAGCTGATCCATATCATGATCGATAAGGTAACACAGGCATACATGCGTGCCGTCGAAAACTCGTGCTTGTTGACCTGCACTCTCACCAAATTTCCTCTCTCTACGTGTCGTTGAAGATGGCCATGCAGTCGACAGGAAAAGGTGCGTGCAAGCGGTTGGAGGACACCTGTAACGACAATCCGTCGACTTTCAGATGGTTCAAGAACAGTTCAGATCGATGCTCAACATACAATATACTCAGTCTTGTTCGCCGAGGATGGCAAGCATGTGTTGAGCGGTGGCGTCGAGGGAATGCTTCGGCGGTGGCGAGTGGACGACGGACGCGAGGCGGGCGAACCGATTCGAGTGGAAGGGGCGGAGATTTTTGCTGCTGCGCTGTCCCCAGATCTGAAATGGTTGGTCTGTGGACTGAGACCTTTGAAGTGGAGGGATGGAAATGTCTACGTGCGGGTGTGGGATGCGAAGACCCACGAAAAAGTCCTCGACATCACAGGTCACAACGACACGGTATATTCTGTCGACGTTTCTCCCGATTCGACCAAATTCGCGACGGGCTCAGCTGACCAGCTCGCCTTCATCTGGAACATGACCACAGGCGACAAACTCGTCGGACCACTGGAGCACGAGGGTTATGTGGTGGCTGTGCGATTTTCCCCAAACGGTGACCGCATAGCCACCGCTACGGCCGAAAACCCCGATGCCAAGTCGATCCGGATCTACGACAGCGAGAATGGCCAGCTACTCTTGGACATCCCGTTCACATTCAAGAGATGCATTTCGTCATGGCTTGCCTGGTCAGCTGACGGTCTTCAGCTCTTTGCTGCCTCACGCAACAGTCAAGTCAAACGTTTCGACACGTCTTCAGGATCCTTACTCAGTACATGGTCTGTTCCTGGTGGAGGGCCTGCTTCTGTCATTTTATCACGGAACCAAAAGTTTGCCGTCGTCGTCGCTTGCAAGTCACTTTCTCTTTGGGATACTTCAACACAACAGCAAATCGGAACTGCTATCGAACACGCAAGCAGAGTCTGGTCCATTGTGCTCTCCCCCAACGACGACTGGGTTGCGACCGGGGAACACAACGGGAAAGTCACCTTGCGGAGTCTACGTGACATTCTTCCCGCCTCGTACTTGACAGTCGATGTGAGTGATCAACACGGCAATGTTCCCGAATCTGACACATCTACTCCCGACGACGCTGAATGCAGCCAACGCGGGCCATCGAGGCAGAACCCTCCAACGCGAGGAGATACGGGTGGAAAAACGCATCCCTGCACGCTTCGCAGCGCCTCGATCGAGCAGCGAATTCCTCTCCTACACATTCTCACACCCAGCGGTCTCCCAATGAAGATAAACATCGTCGGTGTTACTTTACTGGTGTGAAAGCAACACTGTGACTTATATCGCACAGAACTAGGCAAGAAATATGTTCCATCCACTCGATTGAAGAAAGTCATCGACAATATCGTCGGTAACGTCTTCCAGATATCCCCACTCGTGCTTATCGACGTCAAGAGTGGTCGTCTATGCGATGGACCGGAACGATCTCGTACATTCGAGTCGGAACAACAGTTCAAAGAACTGGTTTCCTCTATGACGGAAGAGTTGGACAACAGACGCATTCAACAAGTGGTGGAAGAATATTTCCAATACGTGACACTCTCGCATGTATGGAATGGACAAGAGCCTCTGTTCCAGGATGTCCATCAGGTCGGCTCAGTCTGGAAGCTGGCTTCATCATTCCAGAACGAGAAGCTGCGCAAATTCTGCGAGGTGGTCGCCAGCGAAGGATATCGGTGGGCGTGGAGCGACACCTGTTGTATAGACAAGATGATCAGCACGGTACTCAACCAATCGCTCAAGATGATGTACAAGTGGTACGATGCGTCCACAGCCACGTATGTCCATCTCGCAGATGTTGGATCTCCATCGACGCTCGGTGAGCTAACGGAGAGCGAATGGATGACGCGGGCATGGACCTCGCAAGAGCTGCTCGCACCCAAAGTCATCCGATTCTACACTCGCGATTGGCAGCCATACCTCGGCGACACCCGGTCGAACCACAAGGAGTCGCCGGAGATTATGCAGGAACTTGCGGATGCCATCAAGATTGCTCGCACGACTATCATTTCCTTCCATCCTGATGATCTCAGCAACCGGGAGAAACTACGACTCGCCTCAAGACGAATCGCAAGGAGAGAGGAAGACGTGGCATATTCGTTGATTGGGATGTTCAAAAGTGATATCCGGCCGGATTATGGAGAGGGGTATGCTGCGACGGGACACCTTCTGGAGGAGATCGTGGCTCGTTCAGGTGATGTGACTGTGCTCACCTGGAGTGGCCAGTCTTCGCCATACAACAGCTGTCTTCCTGCCACCCTCGCTGTGTATAGTCAACCTCCCGGTACTCTCTCTGCCATCCAGGATATCCAAATGGACCGTCGTGTTGCGGCATTGAAGGCCCAGCCAGCTCAGACAGATGTCATACCATTTCATGATCGAGTCGTCTCGTTACCTCCGGCACGCTTCGCTAACCGACGACTCCATCTTCCTTGCGTCATTTTTGTGGTAAAGAGGCTCGCCATGCAAGGTTTTGTACATGGTCAGGAATACCAGTACCGCGCTCGGGTGCTAGGGATTGGTTACGTGGAGTTCCAGACGTCAGATAGGCTCCCACCCATGGAGCCACGCAAGCTCATATTCGTACACCCATGGCTTCATGATCTGCGCGATCCACCTGATGGATTCACTTGGGGAAGCGCGGTGGACGGTGACGATGACTCATCGGACTCTGGCCTGGACAGCGGGCAAACATCGCCGACTTCGCCCTTACACGTTGTGCCCGTCGCCACCATGGACGAGCATACCCGTACTCTGCGGCTGGTTGTCCGTCTGCAACAGCCATTCCATGCGCTGCTGCTCCAGCAACAATCCACCGGAGAGTTCAAGCGCGTTGCTACTGAGCACGATATCGTCATTCCAGGCATCGCGGCCGAGATCAACTTTGCTAGGGATGTTGGTACTGGAGTTGTGGAGGTATTGTGACGCGGTCTGTAGTGTTTCAGTCGAGTCGTGTTTCTCTAGCTGTACGTTGTTGTCGTATTGCTGTCGCGTTGTCGTTTCGCTATCGTATCCCTCTCCGTCCAGTTACGTTTTGTTTTCGAACTATACATCATGACATTATATACCCTGCTTGCATTGCGGTCGTCGATTCATTGACCCATATCATTTCAAACTGATCTGCTATCCCCGTTGTGGAACAGCATATTTCACGGAGGTGGCGATGTTCGCGTCGGCTTCCGCGGAGGTGGATATGCGACGGCCCATGCCCCTGTATAGCTTTTTTGTATGCAGTGCTATATACACAAGCGACGGATAACTGATACCAGAGCGATCATGATGTACTCTCTTGTGTTGACCCAGATCCTGACGTTCATGCCAACGCCGCCCCCGAGTGGAAAGTGTAAACCTAGAAACGGCAGGAAAAAATATTGAGGTCCAGAGCCAGGTTTCGCATGGAATTGGGCGAAATGCTGACAGCGTGAGCAAGCTCCAACCTCCAAGGAACTACTCACATTGGGCAGTGTGACCATGGAGATGAACGAGTCGAACTTGCCGATGATCTACGTTGGACAACAAATCCAACCGAGTTCACCGAATTTTTCAGCCTCAAAATATCCCAGTTTGGGCCAGTCTTTGTGTACGAGGGGCATGCAAGCGTAAACCAACGCTCAGAGCTACGAAATGGATTGATCGAATAAGGGAGAAAGGGGATAAACTACGTACATACGTCGAGGTTGGGTCTAGTTCTCTTGGTAGTTCTTTCTGATGCAAGTCCGCTAAGCAAAACAAAATGGATTACACAGAGCGATTGTCGAGTTGATTGCCTTGGCATTGCGACCAAGCGCGACGCAAATGAGGCTCTCGTGTCGTGTGGTGCTGGGGCGCACTGGATGAGGGTGACGTCGCTTGTCGAGACGACGCAAGCAAGGTTCCCGCGTTGTGAATTGCCCTCCGTCCACCGTTTGCAATGATGAGGTTTTCCTTTCAGAGCGTGCGTCTGTAACACGTTTAGAGGTTGAACATAGGCAGTGTGGGAAGTCGTGGGAATCTCAGCTTCGTGGACAACATTTGATCCCACCTCCTCCTGAACGTCATACATGAAGTTCATTACGGGTCTCAAAGACCTCTTGAATTACATTCTCCCAACCGTTTTTCTGCGCTAATGACCCAGTTCCCGGGCCCAAGCCCTCATTTCCTACACGCATCATCCAGGACAGGCCGACGTTTCTGCAGAATGATGTGGTATTACAAATTACTCTGGGGAAGACTGGCTTTGAATGCTCTCGAGCTGCACCGAGATCGAGCAAGGGCGGCCCAACGTGACACATTGGTGGGGAAGGGGTCGAACTACATTGTTACCTTGAAACTCCTCCAGAGTAAGCATGCAAACGGTTTTCCATACATGATATCGTAACGCTGATGAGCTTCCCGTTCTCACTACGAGTACTGTGTGATCCAGTCACCGTTTACTTCGCTAGTCCATACCTTTCCTTTCAACGTGAATTTTCTTTCCGTCCTGAAGCCAACTGGAATGCATTGACTTGTGTGTATCCTCTCTCTATAGTTGAAGGGCAATACTTCTAATAGATATGTACGACAGTCAGCAGGATGAAGTACAGATCAAAGTCGTTGAGCAGAGCGCTCCGCTTGTCGCATCTTTCCTAGCAATGTTGCGAATTGACCCTGGCAACTTGAAGGTCCCAGCGACTAAAATTTTCGCCCTCTATGACAGGTTCGACTATTGCTGTGGTCCCAACAATAGCTTCGTTCTTTTGATTGATAGGATTCCCATTGTCATGTCCACCATCTTGTCTGTCGCTGTTGGTACCCAGTGCTCTGGTAATAGAACGCCTTGTCCAAAACACCCCTACACCATGACACTTCCTCATCCATGTTGGAGACCTTTGTATATCGTGCATCAAATCGACCCACAGAGATTGACTCGTGGGAAAATGATGGCAATGCCGTCAGTCAGGTCAGGTCTGGACCAGTTCTGCGTTTCAGGTGACATGGGCGACCTCTTTTAGAACTCCGCTCGGCAAAGCGGTTCACACACTAGAGTTATAATTAGCTGGTGCAAACTCCGACACCGACCCCGCCAATCTGTCGGCGTACGACTCAAGGCACCGAATGACATAAGATAGACCGTCAAGGCCACACTGCCACGGTCGAGTTTGGACGATCTCGGGATGCTAGGGAACAGCTTCGAGGCTCTGAATGTTAGTGCCATCACGTGCCTCACAGAGAGAATCAAGTTATGCTTCTTGACCTGCATTCCCACCAAGTTTCTTCTCTCTCCGTATACGCTGCAAGCGAATATGCAGTCACCAACAAAAAGCTTTTGGAAATCACTTCTAATGCCAACCCGTCGACTTTCAAGAACAATCGGGATCGATACTCAACATACAATATACTCGGTCGTGTTCGCCGAGGATGGCAAGCATGTGTTGAGCGGTGGCAAAGAAGGAATGCTTCGACGGTGGCGAGTGGACGACGGAAACGAGGTAGGCGACCCGATTCGAGTGCAAGGGGCAGAAATCTATGCCGTTGCGCTGTCCCCAGATCGGAAATGGTTGGTCTGTGGACTGAGGTTTTCACATCCGAAGAAGGGAGGCGCACATGTGAGGGTGTGGGATGCGAAGACCCACGAAAAAGTCCTCGACATCACAGGTCACACCAACTCGGTATACTCTGTCGACGTTTCCCCCGATTCTACCAAATTCGCGACGGGCTCAGCTGACAAGCACGCCTTCATCTGGAACATAACCACAGGCGACAAACTCGTCGGGCCACTGGAGCATGACGGTACCATCGTGGCTGTGCGCTTTTCCCCAAAAGGTGACCGCATAGCCACCGCTACCGCTGACAAGTCCGACGAAAACTCTGAAAAGTCGATCCGCATCTATGACAGCGAGAATGGCTACCTGCTCTTCGAAATCCCGTTCGCGTTCAAGACATGCATGTCGTCATGGCTTGCCTGGTCGGCTGACGGTCGCCAGCTCTTTGCTTCCTCACGCTACAAGCAAGTCAAGCGTTTCGACACGTCGTTAGGATCCTTGCTTAGCACATGGTCTGTTCCTGGTGGATGGCCGGCTTCTGTCATTTTATCGCGGAACCAAAAGTTTGCCGTCGTCGTCGCTGGCAAGTCACTTTCCCTTTGGGATGCTTCTGCACAACAGCAAATCGGAACTGCCATTGAACACGCAAGCTTTGTCTGGTCCATTGCGCTCTCCCCCAACGACGACTGGGTTGCGACCGGGGAAGACAACGGAAAAGTCACCTTGTGGAGTCTACGTGACATTCTGCCGCCCTCGTACTTGACAGTCAATGTAAGTGATCAACTCGGCAATGTTCACAAATCTGACACGTCTACTTCCCCTTTCTTCTATCATCGTGAGTTTTCAAACATTCATTCCTCGTTTTCTCTGACCATCTTTTTCTCTATAACAGCATCACAGTTGCCCTTTATGTATATCAGTGATGCGATGTTCAAATCTTGGATACAAGGCGACCTGACTCGCGTCGAACAACTCTTGACAGAAGAAATCATACGCCCCTCAAGCCCTTTCCACCACGCGCGTACACTCGCTTACCGCGCTCTAGTGCGAGCCCGCTCGAGACAGTGGGACACCGCCACCCAGGATGCTGAAAAGGTCTTTTCGGTTCACCCCGTTATTCCATGTCGTGCTGATTGTTGTACACCAGTCAATCATGGTTCAACAATCCGTCGTTGGTCATATTGCACACGCTGTCGCCCTCCTCAGTAACGGGGATCACGAGTCGGCCCTACTCGTGTTTGACCGTGCCGTTGGTGAAGGGCTCCCGAGCGAAAAGAATATTCTCTCGTTGATCCAGGTACGCACTCGTCATTCTCGACTCTGCTGGTATACATATCATGTTGCTTTCAGATTGTCATCTTGTTTAATTCCGCAAAATACGATGATGCTATTGCGCGTGTAGGTCGTTTGATCCAGACGGAGGATGATCGGTCGCCATACATTACCGTCCGGGTAGGTGCACGAGAGCCCTGGGCATCCAAGCAAGGTTGACAAGACGTTATTCAGGCTCGAATGCACCTCATACTTGGAAACATGTCGCTTAGGGGAGGAGACAGTGAACGCGCGACAGAATTGTTTAAGCGTGCGCAACAAGCCATCCCGGTAACACAAGGACCTTGTCTGCAAGTCATCTCCCTGGTAAGTGGATCTCAAGTTCCTCCTCGATCGAACCAACTCTGTTTCGAAAGATATTTGGTTGGGATTTCGATAAGCTTGATGTCGCGATTCAGCAAGCCATGCGTACCTTGGTCGAAAGCATGGGCGGAGAAGCGATGCCCGAGATGACGACAGACTTGCACCCGGGTACGCTTTTTCATGACCAGTTTGATCGCCACGCAGTGAATTTTGTGTCAGGAATCGCGAGATTCGAAAGCAACGGCGATGTGGCAGCGAGGTCCCAGGATCCTAAGCGGGCGATTGAGCAATACTCAATTGCGTTGTGCCTGCATCCATCAAAGCCTTTGGACCTCCTCGTCAAGCGAAGTGCCGTGCGAGCAAGTCTGGGGTTGTGGGAGGATGCACTGAGGGATTCAGATGAGGTATGGCTAAACTCTTCGTCGTGCCCGATGACCCTGAATTTAGCCCACGCAGGCAATCGAGGTGGACTCCTCGAGTCCGTGGGGATACGAGAGAAGATATGCAGCTCTGCATGCTCTACAGCGCTACGATGAAGCGATAGATGCGTTTAACCGCATGCATTCCCTCGTCGAGGGATCTCTTGATCAAGACATACGTCGTCAGTCTCACTTTACCGCCGTGAAAACCACACCATGGCTTACATCACACAGAACTAGGCAAGAAATATGTTTCACCCGCCCGGTTGAAGACAAACATCGTCAATGTCGTCTCTGAGGTCTTCAAAACACTCCCACTTGTGCTTATCGACGTCAGGAGTGGTCGTCTATGCGATGACCTACAACGATTCCGTACATTCGAGTCAGAACTACAGTTTAAAGAACTGGTTTCCTCTATGACGGAAGCGTTGGACAACCCACGCATTCAACGGGTGGTGGAAGAATATTTCCAATACATAACGCTCTCGCATGTATGGAACGAGAACGAGCCATTGTTCCAGGACGTCCATCAGGTCGGCTCAGTCGGGAAGCTGGCTTCACCCCAAAATGAGAAGCTGCGCAAATTCTGCGAGGTGGTCGCCAAGGACGGGTATCGGTGGGCGTGGAGCGACACCTGTTGTATCGACAAGACGATCAGCACGGTACTCAACCAATCGCTCAAAATGATGTACAAGTGGTACGAAGCGTCCGCTGCCACATTTGTCCATCTTGCGGACGTCGCATCCCCATCCACCCTGGGCGAGCTAATGGGCAGTCTCTGGATGACGCGGGCGTGGACCTCCCAGGAGCTTCTCGCGCCCAAAGTCATCCGATTCTATACGTGCGATTGGCAGCCATACCTCGGAGATAACCGGTCGAACCACAAGGAGTCGCCGGAGATTATGCAGGAACTTGCAGATGCCATCAAGATCGCTCGCACGGCCATCATTTCCTTCAACCCCGATGATCTCAGTAACCAAGAGAAACTACGACTCGCGTCGAGACGGAATGCGAGGAGGGAGGAAGACGTAGCATATTCGTTAATTGGGATGTTCAAGAGCGATATCCGGCCGGATTATGGAGAGGGGTATGCTGCGCTGGGCCACCTGCTGGAGGAGATCGTGGCTCGTTCAGGCGATGTGACCGTGCTCGCCTGGACTGGCCCGTCTTTGCCATACAACAGCTGTCTTCCTGCCACCCTCACCGTGTATAGTCATCCGCCCGGCACTTTCCCTGCCATTGAACATACCGAGTTGGACTCTCGTATTACAGCGTTGAAGGGCCAGCTATCTCAGACAGATGTCATACCATTCCATCAGCGGGTCATCTCCTTACCTCCAGCACGCTTCGCTAACCGCCGACTACATCTCCCGTGCATCATCTTTCCGGTCAAAAGGCTCGTTATCCAAGATTTTGCGCCTGGTTATGAATTCTGCTATGGAGCTCGGGTGCCAGGGATTGGCCACGTAGAGTTCCAGACGTCAGACAGGCTCTCACCCAAGGAGCCCCGCAGGCTCATTTTCGTACATCCGTGGCTCCGCGATCTGTGCGATCCACCTGACGGTTTCACCTGGGCAAGTACCGCGGCCGATGACGATGACGATGACGACGACTTGTCGGACTCTGGCCTGGAGAGCGGGAGAGCATCGCCGACGTTGCCATTACATGTCGTACCTGCCGCTACGATGGACGACCATACGCGTGCGTTGCGGCTGGTTGCTCGCCTGCAACAGCCCTTCCATGCGCTGCTGCTCCAGCAACAAGCCACTGGAGAGTTCAAGCGCGTGGCTACTGAGCGCGATATCGTCATTCCAGGAATCGAACGCCAGATCAACTTTGCTAGGGATGTCGGTTCTGGCGTCGTGGAGATATTGTGACGCGGTTTATGGGGTTCAGTCGAGTCGTGTTTATACGTCGTTGTCGCGTTGTCGTTTCGCCATCATACCCTCTCCGTCCAATTACGTTGTTTTCGAACTATACATTACATACCCTGCCTGCATCGCTATCTGTTCGAGGTCATCGATTCATTAACCCATATCATTTCAAACTGATCTGCTGTCCCCGTCGCGGAGTGCTTTTGGTAGTTCTGCCATTGTACCAGCATCCGTCAAGCCTCTGAGGCGATGCGACGGTGTTGGTCAGTGGCTTTCATGATTACCTCAAGTCAGCTTTCCGTAGTGCTGATCCTAAACCTGGCAATACGTAAATCAGAGGTAAGACTGCACGTTGCAGAATTTGGGGCATACTGTTCGAGTAATTATACCCTCTATTACCCACACTTAGGACCGACAACATTAGGTTTGTCGTCGAGGACACGGCGCACCACCCTTGAGGGGGTGTATGGAAGCGGTGTAAGCGAAGGGGCTGTGAACGGTGGAGCGTGAGACGCATCATCGACCTTCCGAGCGATCACATATGCGTTGGGGATGTGAAAGAACGCCACCAATGTGTTTGCTCGGGTAGATGATTGAGGCAAAGAGTTAGGATGTGACGAGACGAGTCACAACGTGCGCCGGCGGCGTGTGAGTGTACCACTGCCCCGACGTCTCCGAGGTGAGGAAGAACCGACTCACAAACTTGGAAACACATCATGGATCGTGATGGTGACCCCTTGTCAAAGTGCCATTCGAAAGATCGACCGTCCTCGATTCGACTCCAACTTTGAACCTCGCCTCTCCAACATAACGATCGGCTTGGATCGCTTGGGCCCGTTGATCACGCACGAAGAGAGTAAATTGGAGGACATGGAAGGGACGAGGATAGTAGTATGCATTCATCATTGGGCGGTGATTGGGGCAGCAGGAGGGTCCGCCACTTGAAGTGAATCATGAAGTGGGTTACAGTTATTTAGACAACCGCTCATGTGTACCATCCTGGGCGTCTTGGATTTGTGTCGAGGGCAATTTTTGAACGAGAAGGAAAAGATAGAGAGCACTTACCCTGAGTGCGCAACTTGGGGGCATCATCCACCCCATCTCTCTTCTGGTGAAGTGCGCTAGAAACCAGGGCCTAGTCGATTATGAAACAATGGGTCAATCGTGCTAGAGCGAGTACCTTTCTGTAGGTATTGAACACGTGTGGGCACTTGGCTGGTTGAACGCTTTGTTGAGTATTCGTGATACTAGCCGGTCGCCGACTGATTGCGTGCTTCAGCTGTGGTATGTTCCATCACAGAAACATTTGGCGTGCAATTCTCCTGCGAAGTGATGAGCAGTGTGTCGCGGGAATATCGAGGACGCAGACACGAGGCAAGGGCTGTGTGAGCTGATCCATATCATGATCGATAAGGTAACACGGGCATACATGCGTGCCGTCGAGAACTCGTGCTTCTTGACCTGCACGCTCACCAAGTTTCCTCTCTTTACGTGTGCGTCGAAGATGGTCATGCAGTCGACAGGAAAAGGTGCGTGCAAGAGGTTGGAGAATATCTGTATTGAGGACCCGTCGACTTTCAGATAGTTCGAAAACAATTGAGATCGATACTCAACATACAATACACTCGGTCTTGTTCGCCGAGGATGGAAAGCATGTGTTGAGCGGTGGCGAAGAGGGAATGCTTCGGCGGTAGCGAGTGGATGACGGAAACGAGGTGGGCGAACCGATTCGAGTGGAAAAGGCAGAGATCTATGCTGTTGCGCTGTCCCCAGATCGGAAATGGTTGGTCTGTGGACTGAGACCTTTTCTTTTTTTGAAGAGGAGGGGGGCTAGGAAGGTCTATGTGAGGGTGTGGGATGCGAAGACCCACGAAAAAGTTCTCAACATCACAGGTCACACCAACACGGTATACTCTGTCGACGTTTCCCCCGATTCGACCAAATTCGCGACGGGCTCAGCTGACAAGCACGTCTTCGTCTGGAACATCATCACAGGCGACAAACTCGTCGGGCCACTGAAGCACAAGGGTTACGTAGTGGCTGTGCGTTTTTCGCCAAACGGTGACCGCATAGCCACCGCTACGGCCGAAAACCCCGATGCCAAGTCGATCCGGATCTACGACAGCGAGAATGGCCAGTTACTCTTGAACATCCCGTCCACGTTCGGGAGATGCACCTCGCCATGCCTTGCCTGGTCGGCTGACGGTCGCCAGCTCTTTGCTGCCTCACGCTACAAGCAAGTCAAACGTTTCAATACGTCTTCGGGTCCTTGCTTAGCACATGGTCTGTTCATGGTGGATACCCTGTTTCTGTCATTTTATCGCGGAACCAAAAGTTTGCTGTCATCGTCGCTGGCAAGTCACTTTCCCTTTGGGATGCTTCCACACAACAGCAAATCGGAACTGCCATCGAACACGCAAGCTTGGTCTGGTCCATTGCGCTCTCCCCCAACGATGACTGGATTGCGACCGGAGAAAACAACGGAAAGGTCACCTTGCAGAGTATACGTGACGTTCTTCCCGCCTCGTACTTGACAGTCAATGTAAGTGATCAACTCGGCAACGTTCGTAAATCTGACGCGTCTACTTCCCCTTTCTTCTCTCATCGTGAGTATTCAAACACTTATTTCTGGCTTTCTTTGACCATCTCTTTCTCTGTCACAGATTCGTAGTTGCCCTTTATGCACATCAGTGATGCGATATACAAACCATGGGTGCAAGGCGACCTGACTCGTGTTGAACAACTCTTGACAGAAGAAATTGCATGCACCTCAAGCCCTTTTCACCACGCGCGTGCACTCGCTTACCGTGCTATAGTGCGAACCCGCTCGAGACAGTGGGTCACTGCCATCCAGGATGCCGAAAAGGTCCTTGATTCACCCGTTGTCGCATGTCGCGCTGATTACTGTACACCAGTCAATTATGGTTCAACAATCTGACATTGGTCATATCGCACACGCGGTCGCCCTCTCGATCAAACGATCTACACGCGCAATAGCATTGTCGTGTTGTCCGGAATTAAACAAGATGACAGTCTGGAAGCAACAGAGGATTTATACTAGCAGAGACGAGAATGACAAGTGCGTACCTTGATCAACGAGAGAGTATTCTTTTCGCTCGGGAGCCCTTCACCGACGGCACGGTCGAATACGAGTAGGGCAGATTCGTAGTCTCCGGTGCCGAGGATGGTGGATGATCGGTCGCCATATATTACTGTCCGGGTAGGTACACGAGGGCCCCTGGACATCAAAGCAAGGTTGACTGTCATTCAGGCTCAGATTCACCTCATACTTGGAAACATGTCGCTTAGGGGAGGAGATAGTGAACGCGCGACAGAATTGTTTAAGCGTGCGCAATAAGCCATCCCAGTGGCACAAGGACCTTGTCTGCAAGTCATCTCCCTTGTAAGTGGATGCTGAGTTCTTCCTCGATCGAACCAACGTTGGTTTCATAGATATTTGGTTGGGATTTTGATAGACTCGCTACCGAAATGCAACAAGCAGTGTGTACCATGATCGACAGCCTCGGTGAAAAGGCGTTAACGCCGGAGATGACAAAGGATTGGCATTCTGGTATGCGTTCTCATGACCGATTAGATCGCCATGCACTGAATTTTGCGTCAGATATCACTCGACACTGTATCGCAAGATTCGAGAGCAACGGTGATGTGGCGGCGAGGTCTGAGGATCACGAGCGAGCGATCGCACAATACTCCGTGGCATTGGCCCTGCATCTATCGAAATCCTCGGACCTCCTTGTCAAGCGAAGTACTGCACGAACAAGTATGGGATTATGGGAGGATGCATTGAGGGATTCAGATGAGGTAGGGCGTAACCCCTCGCGTACCTGACGACCCTGAATTCAGCCAACGCAGGCCATCAAGGTAGACCCCTTGAGTCCGTGAGGATACGAGCGAAGACACGCAGCCCTACACGCTTTGCAGCGCTACGATGAAGCGATAGAGGCGTCCACCCGCATGCATTCCGTCATCGAGGGATCTCTTGATCCAGACATATGTAGTCAGTATCACTTTACCAGCGTGAAGACAACACCGTGGCTTACATCCCACAGAACTAGGCAAGAAATACGTTTCACCCACCCGGTCGAAGACAAACATCGACAATGTCGTCTCTGATGTCTTCAAGATAATCCCACTTGTGCTTATCGACGTCAAGAATGGTCGTCTATGTGATGACCTGGAACGATCTCGTATGAGTCAGAAGTACAGTTTAAAGATCTGGTCTCCTCTATGACGGATGGCTTGGACATCAGACGGATTCAACAAGTAGTGGAAGAATATTTCCAATATGTTTCGCTTTCGCATGTATGGAAAGGGAAGGAGCCTTCGTTCCAGGACGTCCATCGGGTCGGCTCCGTCTGGTTGCTAGCTTCACCCCAAAACGAGAAGCTGCGGAAATTTTGCGAGGCGGTCGCCAAGGACGGATATCGGTGGGCGTGGTGCGATACCTGTTGTATTGACAAGACGATCAACACGGTACTCAATCAGTCACTCAAGATGATGTACAAATGGTACGAAGCGTCCGCTGCCACGTTTGTCCATCTCGCAGACGTCGCATCCCCATCCACCCTGGGTGAGCTAACGGACAGTCTCTGGATGACGCGTGCCTGGACCTCCCAAGAGCTTCTCGCGCCCAAAGTCATCCGTATATATACTTGCAATTGGCAGCCATACCTCGGCGACACCCGGTTGAACCACAAGGAGTCGCCGGAAATTATGCAGGAACTCGCGGATGCCATCAGGATCGCTCGCACGGCCATCATTTCCTTCAACCCCGATGATCTCAGCAACCGAGAGAAACTACGACTGGCCTCGAGACGGAATGCGAGGGAGGAAGACGTGGCATACTCGTTAATTGGGATGTTTAAGAGCGATATCCGGCCGGATTATGGAGAAGGGTATGCTGCGCTGGGACACCTTCTGGAGGAAATAGTGGCTCGTTCAAGCGATGTAACTGTGCTCGCCTGGACTGGCCAGTCTTCCCCATACAACAGCTGTCTTCCTGCCACCCTCGCCGTGTATAGTCAACCTCCCGGTACTCTCTCTGCCATCGAGGATACCCAAATGGACGGTCGTGTTACAGTAGTTAAGGGCCATCTCAGACAGTCGTCATACCATTCCACGAAAGGGTCGTATCTTTACCTCCAGCACGCTTCGATCACCGCCGACTCCACCTCCCGTGCATCATATTTGCAGTAAAAAGGCTGGGCATTCAAGATCTGGGGCATGGTCAGGAGTACCGCTACCGTGCTCGGGTATCAGGGGTTGGGCACATGGAATTCCAGACAGCAGACAGGCTGTCGCTGACCGAACCGCGCAAGCTCATCTTCGTACACCCATGGATTCGCGATCTATGCGATCCATCCGATGGATTTATTTGGGGAACTGAAGTGGACGATAGTGACGGCGACGGCGACGACGCGTCGGACTCTGCCCTGGGGAGCGAGGGAATATCGCCGACTTCGCCTTTACATGCTGTACCTGCGCCCACAATGGACGACTACACCCGAGCGTTGCGGCTGGTCGTCCGTCTGCAACAGCCCTTCCATGCGCTGCTGCTCCAGCAACAACCCACCGGAGAGTTCAAGCGCGTTGCTACTGAGCATGATATCGTCATTCCAGGAATCGAACGCCAGATCAACTTTGCCAGGGATGTCGGTTCTGGAGTCGTGGAGATATTGTAACGCAGTTTATGGGGCGCTGTGTCTCTCTCCCTGTACGTTGTTGTCGTGTTGTCGTTTCGCTGTCCCACTTCTCTCCACCTTGTTATGAGTTTTCAAAGTATAGCTACATCACGATATTCGATGCGCTGCTTTGCATTGCTATCGATCCCCCGGTCAGATCGCGCACGCAAAATACCAAGTGAAGTCGTTTGATGACCTAGAGGTTTCATAGTTACGCTTGCAGTCTGGACATTTCACAAAGCATTGGCTCTCATGTCGAAAGGGTTATATCTAACCACGACTGCAGTGACGTGCGACATCATGGCGGGACACCTTTCGAGCCACTGCCACTTGCAAGCAATGTAATCGCTCAAATGGACGAAGACCCTCCAACCCAGACGAAGATTTACCTGTACGAGACGATGTTCACCGTTATGCTCATTTTCAGTTGTTCATGACCGTCGGTGAAAAACAATGAGCACACCATGGGTTTGTCAAACGGAAAATGTCCTGTCATTCGTGCTAGTTTCAAGTATTCGTCTTCACGCATGGACATCCATGCTCAGGGTTCCCAACTCCCCCCACTCGCGAGAAACGAACGACTAAACGCGAAAACCAAATCTCCCAACGCCGAGTCCATAAATACCACATCGACAACCCGATCTAGTAGCGCGACCAATACTTTATCCTCACCTTGTCCAACGCGCGCGCACCGCACGCACGAGGGTCCCTCGATCTAATTTCCTCTCCTGCTCACAGATAAGTCTTGGCCGCTTCCGCGCTCACATCCAAGACCGGCCCAAACACTGCTCCCCGACTCGCCTCCCCAACGAGGTACAACATTTGATCGACCACTTCCTCCGGAGCAGTCACGTGCCAACTCGCCAGCGTTCGCTTCGTACTCGGCCCAACGGCCGTCGTGAAGATCGCGTCGGACGCGATGGCCAGCTCGACGTCTGGCCGAGTGGGGGCGCCCTCGTGGTTGTTGTCGTCGACCAGGGTGACCGACAACGGGGGCGAGAGATGGGCTTTGCCAGTCACGTTAGGGGAAAAGATGTGGAGCGCTCGGAACATGTCTTCGTCGGTCTAGAAGGTGATGGAGGAACGTCAGTCAGTCAACAATCGAAGAGATCGTGCAACGCACCTTGTCATCGCCAGCACAAAAGATAAACTCCGCTTCGGGGTTCAGGTACAGAATCCGCTTGACGATCTCACCCTGATTGGAGAGAAACAACCGTCTAATCAATGGTCGGGACGATCTCGGGGACACAAGGGACGAACCTTGTTCACGGCCAACGGGCGCACTTCGAGGTTCTTCTTCCCGACGAGCACTTCGATCGGACGCTTGTGCGTCAAGTTGTTCTCCAACAAGTCTTGGCACTGCCTGCATTGGAACAATCTACCACTCGCGCATCAGCATTCGATCGGAGCACGTCCACTTCGCCAGGGGAAATACTCACCCCCACTCGGGATCGCTCGCCCGGTAATGCCACGTAATCGAGCTCTTCTTGGTCTCGATATGACTCCCTGTCGTCCTCTCCGTATAATATCTGAAAATCTCAGCCACCTCGTCCATCCATCCCATGTCCAATTGTTCCGTAAAGTCGACCCAGGTATCCTCGTCTTTCACGACTGCGCCACCGCTCTTCCCGTTATTGTTGCCGTTGGAAGGTTCACGGATGAATCCACCGTGTTCCGCGCTCATACCGAGATGTTTGATGTGTCCGAGGTGGAGCTTCAAAAAGGCTTGGTCGCGACCGGAAACGATGTAGACAACGTTGCGAGGATCAGAGGTGAGCTTCGTGAGTGCGGTGAGTGCATCCACCGCGGGAACTGCCATCGACGGCGTCTTGACGATGGGCGTGAGCGTGCCCTAGACACCGAGCGTTATCGTAATCAGCACCACTCGCAGCCAAGCAAGGTGAATAAATGGTACGCACGTCGTAATCGAACAAAAACAAGCGCTTGCGTGCACTGTCGTACTTATTTTTGAGGAGCTCTTTGGGAAGGTAAGGCGTACCACGTGCAGTGGTCTGGCTGTTGATCTGGGAGAGGAGCATCTTGACCAGCAGAGCTGCCCACGTGTGTGACGTGTGCGTGGTTACGACCTTGTGTAGTTCGGCGTGCCGAGTGGCTTTGGAGGTCGAAGACATGAGAAGACCGGTATTCATCGCCGCAGCGACATCCTATTTGAGTGACAGTGAGTCCATATGAACATAAGACTGTCGATATGGGAATATGCACCCCAAGATCCCATGGGTTCACTTGTAACGCTTGGCTCATGTGTTGACTAATGCCCATGAACTCGCTGAGGACGAGTGGTGATCGTTTGGTGCGTTCTTGTGCAATAACAAATTCCATCGAAGTCGTGTTCATGCCATCTCGTAACGGTGTGATCACACCCAAATCCGCAACAGAAAGAAGTGCGTAAAATTCGTCCTTTTTGAGTGTTTGATGGCTACAAGACGCCAAAAAGGGTTAGCGCAACGTTGGAACACGATGGGATAGATGAAACGCAACGGATGAATACAAGACAACACGTACTAATGATGAACGGGTATGAAATCCAGACTTCCGTATTCTCCGTTGATATGTGCGACCACCTCGGATATTTGACGTTCCAATTTGGGTGAATCCGTGAGCGAGGGCGACGTCACTTGGATAAGGACGACTTTACCCTGCCATTCGGGGTAATCGTGCAGGAGTTTCTCGAATGCGCGGAGCTGTATCGCACGTGCCGTCAGTTCCTCGTATCCGAGCAAAGAAGAGCGCGAAGGACCTTGCCTCCGCGATGGCGGCATACCTTTTGGAAGACTCCCTTGACGACATCCAATTTGTCTCTTCCCACGATAATCTTTTTGTCCGCATATAATGCTCGGAGGGCCTCCAACTTGGGTTGGATACCAGGCCGTAACGTGTCCCTCGCTACACGTTCAGCATCGATACCAACCGGACAATGAGAGACGGCGACAATATGCCCCTGTACATCAATGCCTATAAGTTTGTTCTCGGGAGAGTTGGATGGCTGATTGCGATCGGATTGGGTAGAGACTGAACGCGTGCTGCCGCTCAGAGTGGAGGAGCTACTCGTCGGGGGCATAGAACGGGCAGTCGTTTCGTATCCACAGACGCGAACACAGGTGGATGTGAAGTGACGGGAGTACGAGTAAGTTTGGAAACAGACGAGGTTGGCACCGAGCATCCCCTCAAGGATCTCTTTGCGACCTAACCCATCCATGAGATCTCAGAAGGAAGAGGAAAGTGGCAGCCAACTCACGTGGCAAACACCTGAATACCTCGGAGCTTGGGAATGGTGTGTGGACAAATAGACCGATGATTCTGTGGAGGTCAGACGTCCAACCTCAGGATACCCCCGTAACTGGTACAGGACATGGACTCACACGTCGGTCCCCTTTTCGCCCACCTGACTCCGCAAGAGCTTTGGTACGAGGAGAAGGTGGTAATCATGTACCCAAACAAGATCGCCTGGCTTGAGTATGGACGCGATACGTTCGGCGAACACTTGATTTGCCTGTGTACCGAGCTGAATACCGAGGTTGGCAACGTAACGATGGAGATTAGCGTACCTGTTCATAGTGGACCCAGTGCGCATCTGCCGATGCGTACTCTGTAGCAACGTCCTGCCAGAGCAGGTAGTGGAACAACGGCCAAAGTGCTTTGTGGTCAATGTCAGTATATCACGTGACACGGAGAATCAGGCTAACTCGAAAGGGAAAGACAAGAACCCAAGGATACGGAAATGACGTCAAATCTCCACATAACACCACAACCGACACAGCATATACGCAGCTCGTCTGTGAGACACAGAGATGGATCCTTGGATCTGACAGGGTGACTGACACCATCACAACCCTGTCGAAAAAAATGCACCCCGAGACACGAGATCAAGCGATCAATGAATACGGGATCGCGCCGTCAGCCGGATTGCCACGATCCTGGCGCGATCTCCACGAACATCTCCGAAAGATACACCGCCACAAAGAAAAGACGACATCCCGTGCAAATATGGCAATCGGGAGCGAACGACGATAAGATTGCACGAGAAGCGCGACGAGACGATCCAACGAAAGAGACTACTCACTCGTCTTGCAATACCCCTCGTAGTGACCATGCGCGACCTTGTCTTCAAGCCAGACAGGGACGTACTCGAGTTTCCCCTTGTTACCCTCGATCCCCTGGCCCTGGCCGTCTTCGTCGTAGACTACCAATTCCGCCTGCAATGCATCTCTATCGGCTTGGCTGACAAGGTGTGTCGGAACGGGCTGCTCCTCGTTCCCGGCGTTCCCGCCGCTCTCCTCGGCGGATGCAGCACCCTCGGAAGTTGCTGAGAAGATATCGCCAGTCCAGCCCACGATGACCTGGTCGTGAGTGGCAGAGAGGGAGCGAATGCCCGAGATCATGGCCGCGTGGCCGTACCTGGGTGCTAACTTCCAGCGTTTGGACGGAACAGAGGCCTGCTGAGGGTGCTGTTCCACGGGGGTATCTCCTGTTGGACTAGGGGGGACGTCGCCGAAGAGGGTGGGTGGGGACGGAGGAGGGCTGAGGACGCCCGCGGCGGCCGGGGTGAGGTGGGAGATGAGCGTGGGGGTGACGGGGAGCTGGTGGCATACGTGTACGATCCTACCCGAGAGCTGTACGCCATGAACTTTGTGAGCGTCTTCGAGTGCGCGAACTTGGTCGCGGACGGCATCGAGCGAGATGTTGTCGCCTACGCGTGTGTATGGTTCGTGGAAGGAATCCATGAATGGTGGAGCGAAGAAAAAGGGAATGGGAGGAAAAGTGCTTATATGCGGCAGGGAAATTAGATTATCTGCAGAATCGAGAGTGGATTTGGGGTAACGAGGGATGATTTGAGGCTGGTGTGCTGGATTGGGACACGTTTCCGTGTTGGACGTCCGCCGTGTTCAGATGCTCTCGAAAGCCGCACGCAACCTAGACGGGAGTGATATCCAAGGGTGTGCAAGTTCCGGTCGCGGTCGTCGTCGTCGCTCACGTCGTCCGATGAGTCCAGGTCATCCTCCGCAACGTTCACGGCAAGGTCCGGGGCCGTAACCGGACCTTCCAATCTTGCCTACTGGTGTTCCTTTTCAGCCATCCGAGACCAAAAGCTGCCCATTCAAAACTTTGCGACGAATCTGCGCCGTTTCATATCTCACTAGCACCGTCACGAACGTGCAGATCTTCGGACACTTGCTGCGTGTGCAATCGGGTCTACTCGGCTCTTTCCGGATTTCCTAAGGGGATACACTCACATCCCGAGATCCTCCTGATTGCCATTAGGGTCCTATCTTGATCTCATTGTGAAATAAGACGACGTGTTCCCTCACAACTACTCTCCGATCAGTGCCTGCGGCATAATATTATTGGACGTTTCAGCTTGCTTCTGGATTAGGTTCGATGTGGTACTCCGGATTGCTGTATCCACGGCGTCGGCAACATTCGCTTCATATTTCCGACACCGCCACCCCTCTCCATCTTTGGCTGTAGCGGCTTTTGACTGGCCACTGTCAACGAGTTCGAGCCAACTCTTGCAGTGGGCTTGCAACCTTCCTGAGGATGGCTTTAGTCCCATGAAGCATCCTGCAAGCTCTTCCATCTCTGAGCAAGCCTTTTCAATGGGAAAGCGGCCAATATAACAACACGTGGTCGTTGGCTATGTTGGGTCCAGCCTCATTCCCAAATATATATCCTCGAGGTTGCCCTTGTCGTCGAACCTCGACCGACTCACCTCGCAACGTTTTTCACTTCGTGACCCCTGCGCATACCTACTTATCAATCTCGTCCTCGAGTAAAAAAGCAGTGCACCATCCTCGCACGCCGCGGCTGGCTTTCTCTTGCATCCGATCGACTTTGCCCGTCCGAGCTCGCACCGTTGCCCTTTCGACAGTCCACTGGCATGCACTTTCTTCCTGCCTTTCTTCGAAAAAAGGATTCCAAAGCGTCTCTTGTTAATAACCTCTTGAAGAAAATTGCCCAAGAAGATGCTCTCAACGACAAGGTCAGCTCACGTTCATCCCCCCATGTATCCCCATACCCACCACAATCATATCCATATCTCTTCCCCCTCAAACTCTCGCCCACCAACACACAGGACGTCTTCAACGTCGTCGTAATCGGCCAAACAGGCGTCGGCGCCAGCTCCTTTATCAACGCGATCACAGGCTTCTCCCAGGCGCCTGTCTCCACAGACGTCAGTCCCTGCACCAAAGCCTTCACCGCATACCCATTCACGCTCAACGGCCGCTTCTTCCGCCTCATCGACTCACCCGGCTTTGGCTCCTTCAAATGTCCCACCTCCACCATCACCAAAGCCCTCCGAGAACTCGACGCCCAATGTGGGATCGACCTCGTCGTCAACTGCTTGCGTGGCACGCGCGGCGACGCGAACGCCGGCTTTCAAAACTACACCGCAATACGGTCCGCGGTGTCGGACGACGTGCCCATCGTCGCCGTGATAACCTGTCTGGAGAGATATGGCGAGACGATGAACCAGTGGTGGTCGACCAACGAAGCCGATCTAAAAGCGCGCCGGATGGTGTTCGCCGATCATGCCTGCGTCACGACGTTGGAACCCTCGACGACCCGCGAAGCCATGTTTAAAGATAGACTCTCCGAGTCGGAGAGGGCAGCGAAGCAACTTATTATGAGGAACTGTTGGGCCGAAAAGAGAGGTGTGGGGAGATGGTCTCGTCGAGGAGACGTGCTCCTTGGAAATTAATTAGACATGTGCATCTCACTTCGGTTGGTGCTGGTGGGTGGCTCGAGCTATCCTGAATGGCGATTTTCCAGACCCCCGTCGTTGACTCCATGCAGTAAGAATGTGAAGAGAGGCACGTTGATGGACAGCTCTGAATCGTGGAGAGCTTGCGCTGTGTATGTAGGATAAGATAGATAGAACGTTCGTCTCTGCAGTGTCGGCGCAACTCCATACAGTGAACAAACTCGGTATCAGTCATCGCGAAGACGTACACGTGTTGACTTCAATACGCTGACGTGATTTCCTGCTAGGAGGGTCATTGCAGTACCAGCCAAAGGTTCACCAGAGACTGGATGGGACAGTCATCGCAGCTTCGTTTGAGGCACCATCCGCGTCTTCGACACGTAAAAATGCCTGCTCTTTTGTCTGTTCGCAGGCGATCGACGCTATCTTGTTCCCGCTCGGAACGAAAAATCAGAACACGCGGAGTCCCTGCAGGCATCCACACGAGGGCTCCGTGACGCCGAGAGTGGTGATAGTCACCCAAACTCTCCTTCACGCCAAATCATGACGACCCCAAGGAACGTCGGCAAAAGGAGATATCTGTCTCTACCGCGAGCGTACACGACGTCGCGGCTTCGACGGGATAAGAGTGGGGAATCGGAACACGAGCTCAGGATGGGGACCACCGGAAAAGCATGCACGCAGCGCGGGCATGCGGCACGCTTTCCATGAGGCGTCCTTTGCCCCCAAGTGATAGGGCCACCTTCTTAAAAGGCCACCACTCCAAATATTGGAGAACGCCGCCGTCGAGCTCCACATCACTCTTACCCACCCACCGCGTGTGTGTCCCTCCCTTCCCGCCTCCAAGGATGGCGTCGACCAAATTCTTCGCACCTACTAATACCAGGCTCTTCAGCCAAACGCCCGTGTTCAGCCGGTTGCGCGGGTTGAACCCGTTTGAAACCAAACCACAAGCTGTGCCCATGCCAGTGAGTAACGTGAGTCCCTCCTGCTGTGATTCTACAACGTATCGTTCACAAGGACTCGATAAAGGGCGACCGAGTGCACGTCGTCGTCGTCTTTGGACGCACTGGCATGGGTATCAGCTCCCTCGTGAACTTGATCCTCGGCCGCGAAGACGCACCTTTCAGCACGGACATACACCCCTGTACGGTAGCGCCGGCCTCATACAGGCTAGACCTCAACGGACATGCGTTCGATATATACGACATACCCGGATTCGGGGGCGATTTCGCCCCTCAAAAAGCCATCGGAGACCTCTACACCGAACGTGGCATCGACCTCCTCATATATTGCCTCAGACCGAAAGAAGGGATCGCCAGGAAAGTTTACAACGACGTACGATCCGCCGTGCCGGAGAGAGTACCCATAGTTGGCGCCGTGACGGGCCTCGAGAAATACAGCGAGTCGATGGAAGATTGGTGGTCAGGGCCGAGAAAGAACGGCGACATGCTCGCCGCGAGAGGTTTGAAATTCGTCGACCACGCATGCGTGACGACGCTCTCCCGGGAGGACGTCTCGTACAACATGGACTTGTACGAACGACGGTATCAGTCGACGCAGGCCGTCAGGAACCTCATTTGGAGGAATTGCAACGGCACGAAGCGGGTCACGTACGTGAAAAGCGCGGGTTATCTCCCTGACCTACCCTATTCTTGATGGGTTCTTTAGCGGGCGCCATGTTTGTTGCATATTCTTCTTGGTCTCTTGTTTCTGTTTTGTACGACTACGACTACTGGATAGGCAGCGCCTTTCGCCGCTCACGTTAGCTATATGTTCACGATAGTATACCCGAACGCCTCTACCTTTTTGTTTATGTCTGGCATTCACAACCTACGCTCGTTTCGATAGCAGTCCTCGTTTGGTCGTCGTTCGTTTATGGTACAGACCTTTGTGATATATTGGACACTGAATACGTTGCGCATGCTACACGGTGATGAATGCGCGGTTTCGTCATCGCAGCTCAGTGGGAGGCTAGAAAGTTGCTGCGTCCGATTCTGAGTGAGAAGTCGGTCAGATCGATCATGGTGTGTCGAGAGACGGAAATTACATAACAACCGAGTTGCCAAATCCTGCTACAGCTCCCACAGCACAAGCCTGAGTATCACATCGCTTTTTGTCAGGCCAATCACATTCTGCTCTGGCATATTCGGTACATAAATTGATTCGCAGAGATCAGCCGTGAGTTGTTACATTCGCAGGACGATTAGTTACACCAACTATTTCCCAGCCCGAAGGGTGCTTGAAGTAAGCTACCGAACAAACTGTAATAGTAAACCATGGTGAGAAAGTTAGAACCCAAGCCCTTCAATTGCTTCCCGGGAGTTGGCAGGATAGCAGATTTGTACATACTGCAATAGAGAGATCTTATCTTATCTTCCAAAGTTTATCCCAATTACGTGATGCTGAGAGAATACGCAGATAAAGGGGCTAACCAAATATAAATATATTAGACTCTCTACATCTAGCACCACATCAGGTGTAATTTGCGGTCAAAATATTTTTCTACTGGCTAGTTTTGGGAACTCATTGTGAACGTTTGCCACCTAAGTATGGTTACCTAGCGTGATGGCAGTCCAGGGTAGCTTCTTGTTCCCACCTGATCTGCTTCTTTTATCTCGCTAACCTCTAGGTGCACCTTCTTGAAGTTGTCAGAATTCCGCTGACTTCTGATCTGCTATCGATTGGGAATTTACTAAGACCCCGAACAATACCGTATCGGGAATCAATGACGGGTCGGTGGGTCCCCTAGTACTAATGTCTCTTTGAAAGTAACCAGCGCGTGTCAGCTGATTGTTATCAAGGTTACTCTCGACTTTGTTTGGACCCCACTCGGATGCGAAGCGTGATAGGATCTGTGAAATGGATCTCATGGAGGGTGCAGCTACCGATCGCATCTAAACCTCGTTTAGTACCCCAAGCACAAGCAGAATCGTATAAAGAGACGCTTGGTGGGATCCAGCTTTCCCTGGCGACCTATCTATCCTCCCTGCGCCACGTAGACGCTTCCTGTGACCTTCACGATGACGGACGTTCCTTCCACCCTTACGCCAGCAGAGACCACTGTCGCTCTCGTCGAGATGGCTGTGGCGAAACACAACACTCGTTGGGACAAGACGTTCTTTAAAGCTGTATGTTGCTCGCCATCTCTGTCTTGCACGTGTTGACCCATGGCTCACTGGCAGGTGTTGGCTGGCATCATGTTGTCGTTCGGTGGTCTGTTTGATATCATCATCTCAGGTGGCTCAGCAGGTATTGCCGCCAGCAACCCTGGTCTCGTCAAAGTTCTTGGAGGGTTTCTGTTCCCCGTAGGCCTCGTAATGTAATCAAATTTAGCAGAACTGCCAGGCCCATACTCACCTCACATTTTACAGGCTTGTACTGCAAGGATTCGATCTGCTCACGAGTAGTTTCATGGTACGTTATTAAATGTTGTCCATGGATGTAAGTTCTGAGTCTTCGTAGACCTTCGGTATGGCCGCTGTTAAAGGTGCGATTCCCTGGTGGGGTGTTCCGGTCAACTGGATTATTGGTAATTCTCTCCTTCTTTGGCGAGCATGATGTAGTGGTTGACGATGTTCCGTGTAGTCACTTTTGGCAACCTAGTTGGAAGCCTGTTCTTTGCGGCCATTCTTTCGAAATGTGGGTCAGCAATCTGCTTCTGCTCAACCATCATTAACCTCTGGTGACATGCAGCCGACGGTCTTGCTTCTGTAGAACCATACCTCGGTTATATTCGGACCTTCACCGTGTATGTTTGCTATTCTCCTATAACAGGAAATTGAAGCTTATATTTCCCTAGTTCGAAGGCTGTGACTCCCGCCTGGTATCAGATCTTCTTTAGGGGTATTGGTTGCAACTGGTTGGTTTGTGTGGCAATCTGGGTAAGTGGGCAAGAAAATATTCGACTGCTCTTATTCACTACTTTTGAAGCAATCTACAGCTGCCAAAGAGACTTCCTCCAAGGTCATTGCCGCTTGGTTCCCAATCTGGGTGAGGCAAAATATGTAGGGAATTATATATCGATTACTTATGGTTAACTAGGTGTTCGTTGCCTGCGGCTTCGATCACGGTAAGTCTGCAACCAGGATGTCTAGCTCCAGCTCATGACTCCCAAAGTCGTTGCCAACATGTTCTCACTGCCTCTGGGCATCATGCTTGAGGCCGATGTGAGTAATTCTCATCGTTTCCCAGGTGTCGAATCGAAAATAACCCTCCTTTCTCAAGCTCACCACGGCTGAATACATCAGGAAGTAAGTTATACATCCCAGTTGGCGAACTTGGGGGTAATCGATCTAACCTGATTGTAGATCTTTGATCGCTTCGTATCTCGGAAACATCATCGGTGGTCTCCTCGTCGGCCTTCCAGCAGTGTATTTCTACCTCGATGACTGGAAAGCAGGAGGATTGCGCGACGCCGAGGAAGCGAAGACTTCGCCCACCTCGTCAAAGTAAGATGGTGCACCGGCTCCCTTCAGCTTTCTTTCAATGGCTTTCATGTCACTTTCCTCACGATAGTTGATGACCCTGAATGTGAAACCTTTCTGTTTTGACGATGATCATGCATCGACGACCTTTCTACATACCCATAATGTTTTGTTTCGTTCATGTGATTTCAGTCGCATAGTTTGTACGTCTCCTGAATACTGTCGACATTATCGTTCAGTTCAGCATCATTTAAACTCCAACATGTAGAACGACAACAGATAATCTCTTTCCGCCTTCCGATGCTTTGCCGAAAAGTACAATGATGTCATGGTCACACGAGTGTCTAGTGTCACGATGGATCACTTGAGCTTTGTTTCTTGTTTGCATCCCTCCGCCCTTCCCCACGACCGAGATGGCTGCGTGCGCCGTACAGCTGACACTTCCACGGCACATAGCCTCACAGAACGCAAATCAAGTCTTATTTGATGCAGCTAGTACAGCGCTCAAAACACCACCAAGTACTTCTCGATATCCCAACCAGCTGCTTGCAATCCTGGTTTCACCGCATGGTTGATCATCGGTTCGGGTCCGCACACGAGAACTATACCCTCTTCTGAAGGACAAGGCATCTCCGCTTTGAGTAGATCGTTGTTGATTCTACCAACACTCCCCGTCCACCCAGGTGGCGGCGCACTACTCAGGACATAGTGCAGCTTCAAGCGATGTGGACCGTATTGTGCGTACAAGGCATCAAGCTCTTCTCGGCAGAGAATATCCTGCTCCGTTTTATTCGCACTTATCACCCATACCTTGGTCTCGGTGTCCGAGGCGTCGAGGAAGATGCTCCGGAGGACCTGCAAAATGGGGGTGATCCCTGTTCCGACGGGTCAACAAGACGAAGATGCCGTTTGCTCGTTCTACCCACCGCTTCCTCCACATATCATTCCCACTTCTTTGACTTTCCTATCAGATCCTTTCCAATTGGCAAGGCCGCCCCCGCTCCAGATGAAGGACCCTAGGGGCCCTTTCAACTGCACGGTGTCACCGAGTGCGAGTTGATGGAATCCGGTCGTCATTTTCCCTCCTGTCTGGAAGTTCTTCGAAGGTAGGTATAACCTGGTCCGTTGTCAGCCATATCTCTCAAATCAGATGGAGGAAACGCACTTGATCAAAAGCTCGATGAAACCGATGGCTCCCTGTTGTGATACAGGTGTGTACGCCCTCTGGACCATTTCTTCGGTGTCCTTTCTCCTCAGGCGCACGAACACGTGCTGGCCCACAGGCAGTCCAAGGGGTTGATCCTCTCGTGGTAGATCGAATTGGTACTGGTAGGTGTCATGGTTTATTTGCACGATCTTCGTCAGCTTGACGTCTTTCCACTTAGTTCGATCGAGGAATATGCCATCGGTTGTCTGATCGCTTGATCCAGATGCGTCTACCTCCGATTTCACGAGGGTTCCAATGTGAAACTGCGATTCCTCAGTAAGCCATTCTGGTGTTTTGGCACCCACATACCTGCGCCAGTTTTGTCTTCCCCTCGGCTGAATGGATGGCAAAGAAGTCCTCTGAAGCATCTTCGCCCGCAACAAGAATGATGGAATCGCCGCCGCCTGGATGCTCGTTCAAGAAAGGCGTTCCGTCGTATACCTCTCCATTGACAACAAACCAAGGATGCTCCCGATCCTGCTTCTTCAACTCTTCTAGTGTAATCTTCCTGGTGACGCCTGGCTTGGTCAGGGGTATCTCCTCAGTCTTTGGCTTGACATCGGCTGATTTCTCTTCTGATGTGTTCTTCCCAAAGACAGGCTTCGTAATATCGTACCCTGACGTTTTCATTCGCTATGACCGACAAGTAAGTAATGACCCAGACATCCGATTGTGCAGTTGCGCACCTCCATCCAGCCTCCAGATGCACTCCCGGCGAGTGTTGGGTGCTCAAAATGCAAGACGACTTGGTCGTCATTCTCAGTTTTGTGTACTGCAACCCTAAACCACCTATTGACGATTTCACTTGATTAGTGGATCTATCTAATACCCGCATATACGCACCAATTGTTCATCATGCCTAGTGCATGCCAATACCTACGCATACATAGGTGAGTGGCAAAGATTACTGCGAGGATATTCGTCTCTTACATGTCCCGTGGCTGAACCGCACTCCCTTCGTCGGATGCCCTGACCATTAATGCATTACACTGTGCTAAAGCGCTGTGTTTGACGTCATAGCTCCAAAAGCACCAGCAGCTAAAATCGTAAGTTAGACATACTGAAACCGTTCAACTTGCGCGTTCACGGCTCACAATGAAGTATCTCGTTCCGTTAAGTCGAGAGTTCCGTAGACTGGATCCATGTGGCATAGTTCGCGGAACCGATCTTCAGGGTATTCGCTGCATCCCTGGGTCAGCATGCGAAATTAGAGTGGGGATAAACCCATACATGGTTGCCAAGCTCCATGTGTTGCCTTCGTCCAGCGAAATCTCCACTCGAGTCACGCGTCGTCCACCACCACCATACGCATACCCGCGAACGATATACAACCCATCCGATTCCGAGTGCTTTCTTACAACCAACGTCTCGTCGTGGTTTGGATTAGCGATTGCGCTGTTCACATTTAGCTCGCTGCTCGATGGTCAACTGCAAGGAGAGTGCTAGCTTCCTGACGACTGACGTAATGATATATCTGCCGTCACTCTAAGTCATCTGATTCTAAAAGGCTCGAGGGATGTCAACTGACCTAGGGTCATACCACCAATGCTTTTCCGCACGTGCTTGATCGGGCATTACTTGGGTAGGTAAAAGCTTGTTATCCTTATGGAAAGGCATTGAGCACGCGACCTGCAGCGTCATCATCCTGTCTTACCCAGATGTGTAACTGCAATAACTTTCAGTCCATCATGAAATATGAAGGCATTGACATGTACATACGTGGTGCTGGCTTTCATTATCGCTGATCTCGATCCGCTTGAGCCACTGGATTGAGGTGGGTTCAGTCAAACATCGTTACAGTGTCACGCTGACGACAGTGCACCATACCTTAACGGATCGGCCTCCGATTTGTCCTGGAACGATGAGTCTCACTGGGAATCCATGATCAGGTTCAAGCGGTAACCCGTTCATGGCCCATGCTAAAATATGCGCTTCAATTTCGACTGACAACGCCTGCTGTAGGGTTGTTTACCTATGAGCATGCCCCGGTCCTTGTTCGCAGCCCGTGGCAATCGTTGCGAGGTCCCGTAAGGACCGTTGGGAAGGCTGTCTCCTCCTTCGAAGATGACGTGCTTCGCTACCCCACGTTTTGGTCTCACGAATTCCAAGACATCTGCCAAATATACCCCAGTCCAGAGGGTAGTGGATACTGGAACGAGAATCTATTAGCATGAAGCTGGGACTTGGCCGTCAACGCATACCTCCCGCCGCTCCCCAACTGAATCCGAGGGTCTTTCTAACCACGTTTTGCTCTTTCCTTCGGTTTCCGGCACACACGAGGGTCACGGGAATTGTTACAATTGGGAAAAGTATGCTTAGTTGCTCTATCGTAAGGGTGACCTCGCGATCCACCAGGCCGTGAATGCGCACGGTCCATTCTCTCGCGATGTCCTCGGTAACACGGGGAACGGCACCATGGTTGCGAACAAAGTGAAGGTGAGCTGGTGTTAGGAAACCCTGTGAACAATCGGGTTTCAGTCAGTAGTCGCATCGGGAAATCCGCGACATATGCTCACGGCTTGGAAGAGCGTGGAAAGCTTTGCCTCGCTGTTGAAAGGGTGCTTCCCAGTCAACCGGACAAGGTCGGGATTCTGAAGGGATGGTTCGTGAGTGTGTGTATAAAGCTAGACATGGCAACTTACTCTTTTGACCCAGTTGTCTGGTGTTTCACGGTCCTATATCAAGCTTTGTGAGTATTCTTATCATGCTGATGAGCGAATGATGTATCTTACTGCTTCTGCTACTTCCAGCAACATCGCATTTTCTGGGAGCTGGGGTAACGTTTTGGGTAGGCTTGGCCCGTTTCTCGTTGGATCATCCAGAGTCGCCGGTGAGAACGGCTGCGAGAACAAACCTTCACTCTGTGGCGTACAACGCTCAGGCTTGGGTGAATAACTTGGAGAGGTAAACGGGGTGCACAGGGACACTTCGTAGGGCGAATAGATGTCCTCCATCATCACAGATAATTCAGAGACAGGTGAGTCGAGACTCTCGGTATACATTGCTGGATGGATTCTGATGGCGGGTCGACTCTGTTTTCATGACGTGAGTATTCTTATCATGCTGATGAGCGAATGATGCATCTTACTGCTTCTGCTACATCCAGCAACGTCGCATTTTCCGGGAGCTGGGGTAAGGCCTCAGGTAGGCTTGATCCGTTTCTCGCTGGCTCATCCAGAGTCGCTGGTGAGAACGGCTGCGAGAACAAGTCTTCACGCTGTGGCGTGGAACGCTCAGGCTTGGGTGAATAACTTGGAGAGGTAAACGGGGTTAACAGGGACACTTCGTAGGGCGAATAGATGTCCTCTGTCACCAGAGACAGCTCAGAGACAGGCGAGTCGTGACTTTCGGAAGACATTTCTCGGCGAATCTGGATGATAGAAGGACTCTGGAGGGATTTTCATGACCATTCTTCGTCTCTGTATTAAGTTGTTGTGATCACGATTCGAGTACCCCTCATATGTCACCTGCGATGTGGCCGGGGTCCACTGGATGATCGCGTCCGTATGTGAATCCCATCTACTTGACGACCTGACATTTACCCCGGGTAATAATAACAGGAGACGGAGGGTCGGCCCCGGATGGAAATTCGATGCAGGACGGATAAACCACGCAAACCCGGTTGGACGATAAGTACTTGAAAGTCCGCTAACGAACACAAAGTGCGTCGTGCCTTGGAACGGGCCTGGAACTTGGTTGTCGGTTTGCCAAGAGCATCCATATATGGACAGGCGCTAGACGATAAGTGAGTGTACTATGACAAATACAACGAAACGATTGGACGATAAGACCGGTGTCGAACCTCGGCCGACTGACCATTTAGTGTGATGATAAAGTTACATTAGTAGTGCTCGATGCTGGCATAAAAATGTTTTAATCTTTTTTACAGGGCTATCGCTCGCACATACATAGACGAAATACATACGGCCCAGCAAGGTAGTCTTGAACCAGACGGTTTTTGTGTGGCGCTTTTCAATTGTGATGGGGGTCTGTTAAACTATCCGGATCATCATATCTGTCATGTACGCTGATGATGCTCGAACGAGACACGATTCGCTATGCAACATTGAAGTGCCTTTAAAAGAGAAGCCTGCGTTAGCCCATCGATCAAAGGACTTCTGAATCAGAACCTAATTAATACTACGGAGAAAAGCCTAAGGCAAGTAAACGGGATCCTTATTTACACCCAGGCTGCGGTCTTATCAAGCCCATATTGCGTTCAAGTTCTTGGTGGTCTTGGCTGAGACGCCATTCGGAGCCACTGAGTGATCTTTCCCACACATGGTACACATCAGCCGTGTCCATTTTGGAGTCTTGATTGCAGTCTCGGTGACGTGATACAGCGCCCTCAGGGTCACAGACTCAGAGCCGCATCACTTCGTTCGAGGTTACACGACCCTGACGAGATCTGTAGATTCTGCACACGACCACGAATAGTAAGCACACATTACTTATCTAACGATATCGATTGGATACGTCCCACTATTTTAGGGTCTCGTCAGCAGCACAATAGGTGCTGAAGTTAGCTAGATGAGTCCATTCATTCATTGCTGACGGGCCTCGCTAACGGCCATGTCGCTTCGAGCAATTTCCCTGTGATTCTGGTTGTCAGGGCGAGTATCATTAGCAAAAAAAAATTCGCTGCATGATACTGCTATCGGTGAGTCAAACAAGTCCACTCGGAGTTTGGCCCTTCATTTCTAACACTCTGGAGCCAGCTTCTGCTAAGCCGAACGTTATTGCACCGCTTCATGTCAACAGTCGTCTTATCAGTCGCGCCTATTGTTACGGCATGCCCTACGTCCTCGAAGGAAAACAAGAATGGGGAGAAGAGTCTGTGCATGCGTTAGCATCGGTCATGTCGGCGCCGATATCAGATGTACATAGCAGGATGATGGGGGGAAATACATCGGATCGGACAATTACCAACTGCGCTGATATGATTCATCGAGTGGACGATAAGTCTCTGTCTCCCAAATTTAACCTAGTGTGTGTGGCTTTCGTCGGGCTTGTGACTTATCAAGAATGGACAACTCCTCCGAAGCAGTCTCTATTGCATTCATTCTACTTACATGGAGTCACAGCGCAATCGGAAATATACATACAAGGGGAGACTAAGGCACCCCCACCGATAGTAACGATCTCAAAAGCATCAACAAGTCGTGGCAAGTTCGTTAAACACGTGGCACGCGAATAACGGAGATCAGGAGATTGATGGCCTAAGTACGCCAGCATGAGTGAACATGTTTTACAAAGAGGTCGCGCTTCACGTACCATTGCAATGATTCCAGAGATCCAAAAGGCCTTGCCGACAGGGAGCGGTTGGAAGCGAAACACAAGCGCGAATACAATACCTCCGAAATTACCCATGCCTCCTACAATCCCGCTCTGTATTTGAAATGTTAGTATCAGATACCAGGCTTAAAACACGGGTTGTGTACCATGAAACCATTGGAACCTGGTCATATCTTGTGAGTCAAAGATTCTCCCCGTGGTTTGAAACAGTACTCACAAGGATTGCAGTGAGGTACGAGCGAGAAGTTAACGCCATTCGCGGCCTCGTTCACCATAGCGAGAATGATGAGTAACACGAGTATTACGGTCACTACATGCCATGTCAATATCTCGCCGAGGAGTTGGGAGAGTCTGCTTACAAGAAGAATGATCGTGGGCGTCGATATAGATGCCGAGACCGAGAGATAGCAGTCCCTGCACAATGCCCAGAGATATCAAAAGGTACTTCTTTCCAGGCACTCCCCATCTTCTGTAGGCCAAATCGCCGAAATATCCACCTGCCCTCAAGGTCAACGGCGGTGATAGTGATTGAGAAAAGAATCCTTGCCTAAGGGGCGTGCGAAGATGTTCAAGAAGCCATAGATCGAGGCGAGCTATCTCCAGCGTCAGAATGGGAACAAAAGTTGTGTCGAGCCACTGACGTATCCAGCCTTTGTTTGACCAAATGTCTTTGATTTGTAGAGTGAAAGGAAAATGTTTGCCAAGTTGGCATCGATGGCCAGTTCGTACCCGAATGTCGTGAAATATGCGAGTGCCGGGAGCCAAGTTAAGGGCGTAGAGGCGACTTTGAGGGCAAGCTTCAGCGTGAGTGGCTCGTTAACTGCATAATCAAGCTCGGAGACCATCTCTGAAAAAGAATTTCAGCATGGTAGATCGCTCGTCGTGAGGGCAAAGAACACGCACTCGACTCGTCAACTGGCTCAACAGTGACATGAATGTTTGCCTGGCCACCCTTCTTCTCAGGATCGTCTTTGCTATCGTCAGGAGAAACTTGATCTGATTCTGGGAGCTCCGAGTCATGTTCGTATCCAGCTGCCTTCAAATTGTGTCTATCGCTCCATTTGCCAGCAGGGTGGTCAGTCCCAAAGACCATGACCGCCGCGGCGACAAGAAGAAGGAAGGGCACTGGGACAATAGCGAATGCTGCGCGCCATGCCACACTCGACGTGAGCC
>JBBPOE010000088.1:0-59642 GCA_038091295.1 Tylopilus felleus | reverse complement strand
TCCCCAGCCAGGTAGCAGCACACGATCGCCAGCCTTCACCGAAGGCGGCACAACGGCACCCTCCTTGTTGGGCGCTCCAGGGCCAACTGCAATGACGGTTGCTTCTGGCAATGGTGTGTTCGTAGCCGACGTAGGAAGGAAAATACCAGACGCGGTTTTCTACTCGTTAACGGAAGACGGTGTCAACTCAGATGGAATGAGGTTGCCGACAATAAACACGTACGGTGTCAGCCTTGAACCGCTGAACCAATACACGGTCCAGTAGAGGAATGACAGACTTGATGGATTTGAAGGTAGCCTGGGCAGCCTGGGTTACCAAGTCCAAAAATGAGCAGGGCTAGAGAAAAATCAAGCAAGGAACATTCCCGACTTTTTTTGCCGGCGCCCTGTTTGGTTCGAGCAAACAACGGTCTGTTACCAAGGTCATGTGACCATTCTCATGTCTCGGAAAACCATCTTCATGAATACCAAGTCTCGACCACTCTGCCTCAGTCAGCGCTGTCGTCGTTGATCTGTCGAATTGATTATGTCACCGCAAGTTATACGTTGATCTTGGAGGCTTCGCTCAGTTCTCTCGCTACCGAAGGCGACCGAGGTTACGTTGGCCTCATGTATCACTGCAGACAGAAGGCGCGGGGAATAGTAGGTCAACATGTCCAAGGCACTGGTAGTCGAACAGGTGTCGTCCTGACGCAGCTTAAACACGCATACCATGCATAGTCAAGTATACAAATTCCATTTTCCTCCACGTGTTTCCCTCCCTCATTCCTGCTAAATGCTACCTACTAAAACAACAAAAACTAGGTCGAAGGTCGAATATACATTTATGCACGATGAACGAATAAAATATGTGCGCCGAATAGTTTCCCAAGGAATCCAACCGGTATGATGGTGATGGTGATAATGAAAATAATGATGGTGTGGGATGTGTGTATGACGTGAGGAATGCTATGGGCGAGAATAACGGAGGTGAGTAATGCGATAAACTTGAATCCGCTGCCAAAATTACTCACAACGAATTTAATATGCCAGTTTACCAACGAGTGAGCACTCATGCAATGACACAGTAGTTGGTGCCGTAGCTGGGGCTCGAGGCATCGGCGGGAACCGAGGAAGTGTTTTCCTCAGCCTCAGAGCTGTTAAAGATGGAGAAGATGGTGTTGAAAGAATCCATTTGTGATGAGGTGGCGATCGGCAGACGGTGTGAGGAATGAATGTGAACGAGGCGTCGAAGTGCGACAAAGCTCTGGTAAGTGTCTCGAAAGCTGATCGAAAGGACTCGTAGGAGAGAAGAGGCGACCGTCTCTTGGAGCTGGAGGGAGTGGTACTTTCGTCACCCTCTTTTATATTGAGGCGGCCCCTCCAATGCTGAAATAAATGATACAATAATGTGTGAGGTAGTCCGAAGAAGTATCATTCCGCTTCAACCATCTACGGCACTTCCGTGCCACTAAACTCACCTCATTACTCATTTTTGTCCGGTCCCCGGAAGGGGTAATGGAAACAATAAGACGGACGAGAACACCAGCTACTTCCACCGTTGACAATAAGACCATCCCAATTTGGCAAGTCTAGAGTTCAAGCGCAAGCTTCCTACGGCTCCGCAAGACTACATACTATTGGACCGGGCCTATTCGTTAACCCTCGGAACAAGGTTAGTGGTCACATACTCTCCACCACATATTTGCTGATGAGCGATAACAAAAGAAAAAGGCCGTCAGCAAAAAAAAATAGCGGGAGATGAGAGCATATTTTTCCTCTTAGGCACAAAGTTTTACCGTCGGGACGCTACAGCGACAAGCCGGCGACACGCAACTGAATTCTTTGATCAACCGGTAATATGATGCATGCTGTGGGTCAATCCACCATTCTTGGTCGTTTACCATAAACGATTCAAATCCGGTGCTCTGCAACGGTGCACACGACCAATCGTGAGTATGTCCAGCTTGTGGTGCCCACTGGCAGGTACACTCCCATTCCCCTTAATATGTGCCTGGTCCTGGTCCGTTGATATACATTGTCCCGAAGATATCGGTGGTGGGTATTAATATAAACGATGCATCTTCCCATTCCATCACATCAGATATACAGTGGCTGAGTGGCACTGTGAGCAACATTTCAGGGGGAGCACTCCTAGACAAAAAGAAATAGGACAAGTGGGAACTTGGAAGCCCAACTCTCCGCCGGTCCGCTTGTGCCGTTGCGCTTCGACCGACTGACACCGGTGCGTCATGACATGTTGCATCATCTCGTCCAAACTATGTACTCGCCGAAACGCCACGAAATGGAAATGTACGCATACTTCGAATCATGCTTACTGTTTCTGTTATACTAGATTCGCTCCGCTGCGTGCGAGGACCTGGACCTATTGTAGAAAGGGGCATTTTTGAGGCGCAGCAGCGTACCTTGCCCGCGGAAGGTAGACTCAATGAAGCTTTCAGTCGCTTTTCCATCTCCCCTCTGACGCAGCCAGCCCGTCTTTTCTGCCCTCTTTTCATCCCTACGACTCCTTATTCATGTCCAACCCCGACTTGGCTATGTCTAACGCCATAGGGAGTGCAGTACTTCAAGGACAATCATGCTCACTTTGATGCTGTGCAGCCGTTCTTGATATATAATCTATCCAAGCTCAGACTTTTCTGCGTACACGAACAAGCGTCAAACACCAGAACGCAGTATCATTGGCGGACAATGAATTGAACAGAGGAACAATGAAAGCGGGGGATGGTAGAACCATCGACGCTTTCCCATCTCCCTCTGACGCAGCAAACCCCATCCTCTTTCTCCTTTTTCCCCCTTACGAGTGTAAATTCATGCTCGACACCGACACTCTGTTTGGCTATGCCTGTTGTACATTTCAAGGAGGATCGTGCTCACTTCAATGCCGTGCGGTTTGCCGTTCTTGAGACATGATCCATCCGAGTCCGGGGTGCTCAAACTTCTCTGTCCACGTGAATAAGCGTCAAACACCAGAACGGAGCATTATTGGTGGGCAATAATTTGAACACAAAAACAAAGAGAGCTTGTGATTGGACGGTACACGCTCTGAGATGGGAATATAATATATGAGAACGATGCAAGTGATGACTCGGCCTCGGAGCGACTCGGGGGTGGCTAAGACCCAGGCTGCGGCGTGGATCGACACTGGTCTCTCCACCCACGCGCAGTTTGGTGCGCGATACGTCGGAGAGCTTGTTGACGAGGAGTTTGTTCTACGTTAACAACTTGAACAGCTCTGGGGATGCGACGAGTTATGCTCCCACTCCTGGCGATCTGAAGGTTAGTCTCAGGGTCAGCTTTAGCGCTGGAAAACAATCACCAACACAGATGTTCCATTCCATTTTCCGACGCGAAGCAGGGGTCTGACGAGTCGGTGTCGTTTGTCATGCCATTGCCTAGGTGAACAACAGCCAAGCACGGACGCAATGCGACGACTCAGAGCCATGGGAAGCGCGGGAAAGCTGAGCTCGGGAACTCGTTTGTATGCTGCGAGTCATTTGTTCAGTTCACTTAGTGGGAATGGCGCGTCGAATGCCTTGCTTTGCCCAGTTTACTGCATTACCTCGTGTTCTCCTCTTTCGAACTTGAGGCTTGAAGGCCTATGTGTAGAGCTGGAAGATTGTGGATAAAGAACTCGACAGCCCCGATCCAACCTGAGGTGTCGGACGACAAAACGTGTCACCTAACCTTTGTCCTGGGTCATTAGAGTGGCAATGATAATGATGCTGGCTAGCTGAGTGTGACCGTCAAGAAGTTGCGCTCTCAAATGCCATTTACCTCCATAAACGTCGTAGTGACCTTAGTGTCGTTCGGAGAAACTAGTATTTCGATGTGGTGTTGAACTTGCAACCGTGCTGGTGTGTCCGTCCTCGCCTGTGTAACCATCAGCATCGACAGCGACCACTGTTACGAAGAATCATATAAGAGCAGGGGCCCTGAAAATGACAGCTTCCATCAGATTGGAATGACCGGTTGCGCGATCAGTGATGACGAGAAAATTCAGGCAGTTGGCACAGTCTGTGAGCGTCGTTTGTGGGGTGTTGTGAGCACCCCGCAACTACATAGGTATTGACTAAAATATGATGCCACAACGATCTATATCCGAACCATCTTAAGAGAGGGTGGAACGACGTCAGGGTTGACCTACCCTTGTGGTTAGCATCGTAACTTTCAGGAAAGCTGCACTCGAATATTGAGTCGTTGACCGGTTTCTGCACTCGCGCGGTTGTATCAAAGTGCACAGGTTTGTGTCAGAGATCCGACTCGGTCACTTGGCGGTTTGGTTGTGCCACATTACCCAAACAAGGCCACACAGCCGTCACAGTCATCCAGAGGTATCAACCAGCGGAAGCCCTCCTCCAAGAGTCGAGCCACTTTACATCCTTCTCTTCTCCCCCCATCTTCCTCTCGAGAAAGCTAAAAGTCTGACCGTTAAAACACAACAAGCTCAGCTCAAGCTTGACCAATACCAGGGCTCATCACCCAAGATCTCGATTTGTCGCATCCGTCGCCTCGCACGCCGCTATGCGAGAATCAAGCTTTGCTTTTCCGGGCCAGAATAGGGCCTGTGTCTGTATTTCATCCCAGCTCTACGATAGAAGAGGTCTGTTCTCCGTTTCCCCCGATTTTTTAAAACTGATTTCGATTCCGTCGGTAGCACTCGACACCACCTCCCCGTTGCCACTATTTAACTCCCTTCACCATCTCACTTATTTAACCTCGACTTCCCCCCGAATACGTGAAATAATGACCATGGATGGCGGTCTGGAGCGTCTCGTGCGAATTCTGCACGACTTTTGCATGTGTCCACCCCCGCCGGAGAACCCGAACGTCATATATGGTCTCTCTCCGCCCAACGCACGCCCTCCGAAACTCGTCCCCACACTCAATCCTCCCACGTTTGACAAACATGCAGCGTACCGTTTTTCACTCGCCTTTCAGTGCGTCGTTAATATCGGCGTGAGAGGCAGCGAGCCGATCCGGAGCCGTGTCGTCCAAGCTGGGACACTGGATGTTGTTGGCTGTATCCTTGAAGCCTGGCTGGCGAACAAGGGGTTTGCGGTTGTTCCGAGTTCAAGTGCTACGGGTTTGCCGAGGGAATCGCGTGAGCAACGTCTCGCCAGGCGACAGGCGATGGCGGAACAAAGACAAAGAGAGAGTGCCGCGGAAATAACCCGGGCTTTACAAAGGCAGTTTTCTGCTGAAGAATTTGTTAGTCGGGAGCATATCAATGCTCAAGCTAATAGATTCATTGATGAGGTGGATCGTTTTCTTCCTCGGTCGTGTTTGTGTGCTAACGACCACTCCTTAGGACGTTCCGATGGCGACAGATGTTTCTGTTGATGGAACGTCCTTCGACATCTCAATCGTCGTGGACGCGTCAACACAACCAGTGTCTGTCCCAATCACATCACATGAGCGACCATCATATGGTCGACATTCATCTTCAGCCCCTCGCGAGATCGATGCCGATACTCCCGCTGAAACCTCGACCAATGCGACACCGTCATCTGGAACCCCTACCGCAACGGTCGTAGTGAACAGTCGTGAACGCAGTGGCACGATTATCGCTCGTCCCATGTGGGATGAACCACTTGGAACGCACCTTACAGTCAGGTCTCGCCCGCTTCGCACCCGTACACGGATACCCACGTCCCCTGACGAATCGACTGATAACTCTCGGCCGGAGACGGAAACCGAAGATGATGGCGACGCGGACGTGGATATGGACCAATCCCACGATACTGACGATACCAGTGCCTCTGAACATGTAACCTTCCCTCGTGCTCCCCGACCTCCGACCCGTTCAATAACCCAACGCCCGAGACGCACGGTAGGAGTAATCGCCGATGCTCCGGAGCCAGCTCCAATAGAGATGAATACCGATGCCCATATAATTATCAACCACGGCCAGGGTGGCGGTGTAGACGGTGAGGGTGTCGGTATGGTCGGCGTGGATGATGGTATCGTGTCGTTAGAACCCAACGACGATTTTGCGATGGGTGCGCCGCCTGGAGCCCCCGGTGCCATGGATGAGGCCACACCCCGGAATATGCTTGGAATGGACGCGCCTGTGCTGGATAGGCGCACGCGCACAGCCCTTGATGCAACTCCGCGAGCAACGGTAGTAACGCTTCCACCCGCTCCTGCAGTACCTGGTGGTACGCTGCTCGGCGGTACCATTCGCGATCCCGCGACCGCTCAACCTGTTCATACCGCCTTAGGACGCACGCCCGGCCATGTGCATCACCATCGTGATACTGATTCGGGGCCGTACAAGGACGAAGATGTTTTACTCAGTCTTCAACTCTTGGCTTATCTGAGCAAGTATCCGCACGTCAGGCAAGCGTTTTACAAGCAGCGGGTCTCTTTCCATCCTGCTGCGGCCAATCTCCCTGCCAATCGAGCCGTTCAACAACCAGCCAATCGGGCCGCAGAACAACTGATTGCCGGCCCGAGCACGGCACGGACTTCCCCCCAGCCCGCTAGGGAAAGCCATATATTTTTCCGCGCGTTCACGTCTGCTACTGCGAGAGGGAAAGAGAAAGAGAAGGCTCCTGCTGCGACGACTAGTTCCGGGACGGCAACGGCAACGGCCTCGACCACTCCGCGGATGACGAATGTCTTTTCTCTTGTTGAGCGGTTTACGTTCCGCCCGAGTTCGTCGGAGAACGATTTGCCCAACCCTCCTCCGAAGCTGCCTCCGGAGATTCAATATTGGGCAGGTGTTATCATGAGGAACGCGTGTCGGAAAGACGACAGCAGAGGTGGTATTCGACAGTGTGCCAACAGTGAGTCATTTGTCTCTGTCCTGGGTTATCTATTGACCGATCGGGCTTGCAGTGCTTTGTGGTAAATGGGAATCGTATCCCCGAGAGTTTGCCAAGTGTAGGCGATGTCGAAAGGCAAAGTATTGTGGAAAGGAATGTCAGAGTACGGCGTGGAGTGAGGGACATCGGTTTTGGTGCAGTGCAAAAGACGGGGAGGACGTTGACGACCTGGCACACGATCACATGCATTTCCTAGATGAGCCCGATGGGAGTGCCGCAGCACGGGCGGAAAGGAGAGCGGAGAGGGAGCGTCTTGCGCGAGAAAGAGCAGCGGCAGCAGGCTTTCCGATCCCGGGTAACCAAGCCCACCTGGTGCCCCCGAACGTACCTCCTCCCGCGCCCACGCCAGCACCACCAACAAGACAACGCGTGACGGCGTTGCCTTCAAACGTGCCTCAACCCGTACCTTCACCGACATCGCAACCGTACGTGCAACTGCGCAGTCGAAGGAGAGCAGAAACTGTTTCGGGGGCGACAACTGTCGTTGGTATGACTCCCCAGGGGCGCCCCGTGTATCGGCATGAAGTTGCTTGGCTCGCTGATAATCGCGGACGAGATTCAGATGAAGGTGCCGGGGGTGGTAATCCTGGTCCTTCACACCAGCGTGGATCACGGGCAAACATGGTTTGGGAAACGGCTCCGCAAAGTGATAACGACATAGTATTGGGTTGACCTCGTCTCGTCGCTGTTACTGATTTTTCTTTCATGGATCATTTTCTTTCACAATCTCCCATTCCCATTAACTTTCCTTAAAGGCATTCCATAGCTCAGCGTACGGCTGTTGCTTCTTTATTTACTACACCGTCATCCACTGCATCGTCACATGTGTACGATCCCATCCACCGACTCAGATCCCTCTCACATTTGACTCCCTACATTGCACATTGCCACAATTATCTGCAGATATAAACGTTGCGGACGTTCAGTCCAACGCCCCCACGTGCAATACTTGTCGATTGTCTCCAACATACATACCTGCTACATCATGATGACTACCATTACCTTCACACCATGATTCAGGTACTGGTTGTCAGTCACAGGATCGATGACCATCCCTAGCTTGCTCTCCACCATCGTATATATATATTTCTTTACAGTCCATGTCAGTAGATCCAAGGTACCCTAATTATAATAAGTAATCTGACGCAGTCCCTGGCGTGTGATTCTATCGGGAGGCGATGATACATGTTCCCACGCTCCTAAAGCCTGTCCTCCCAAGCTCATACATTCCTCTTGGTCCCACACATCTTACAAGTGAACTGCCATGTCCGCCCGTGCCGTGGGTTTCGCTCCCTCTCTCAGACAAGCAGCGTTTGCGCCCAAACTCGGTGCGTGGTCAGAAGGATTCGTGGAGTCTTTTGGGTACTGACGTCGCGCGGACGTTGCTATTGCAGCTAGAAATCATGTCGCCCTAAGATCTGCAATCATCAAACGGTAAACGTGCTCGCCGTGATTACGTCCAGCATGTGCTCAATCGGTCTTGTTTTCTGCTCGTCAGGGGCGTACAGACACAATCACTTCCGTCGTCCGCTTCGCAAGGGCTCTTGAACGAGCAACGCTTGAAGCGGCCTTCGAGTCCCCATTTCACCATCTACCAGCCCCAGTTGACGTGGCTGGGCTCTATCGCGCACCGAGTGACGGGTGCATCGCTCAGCACACGTGAGTGTTATCCCAGCTAGAGCTCAGACGAGGAGGAGAACTGACGATGTTGGCATTTTGCACAGTCCTCTATGGGTTCTCGCTCGCGTACCTCGTCGCCCCGGGGACGTTTGACAGTGCGCACGTCATCGAGCTCGTGGCGGGGTTACCCGACTATGTGAAGACGTCTGCCAAGGTGCTGCTTGCGGCGCCGTTTGCGTTCCATGGATGGAACGGCGTACGCCATCTCGCGTGGGATTTGGGTAAATGTACGTTTTTTATTTCTCGTTTGAGTGTTGGACCTTGTTTGAGTGTATCCGTTTTGTGATCTAGTCATGACCGTGAAAGGCGCGTACAGCAGTGGATACGCCGTCCTTGGTGCGACTGCGCTCTCGACTGCGTACCTCGTGTGGTGGTAGTGAGTGTTGGGTTCGAGTCGGATCAGGTCATGGACGTTGGATGTGGATGTTACGGTATGCATGCTCGTCTTGTCGTTCCTTCCAAGCTTGGAATAATAAAAAGCGGATGCGTATCTGTTCCCGGGGGATGTTTCTGGGTTCCTGTCTAGAAGAGTAAGTGATGTCGCCGGTCCCGCTGGGGAAGCTTGTTGCTTGGAGCGAATAATTACGAGACTTTTCCCGACTCATTTCAGGCTAGATGACGTGAGATCTCACAGGAATCGAAGCGCAAGGCTCTGGTTTACAACCGAAAGTATTCTTCTCCATAACGTCTATTCGGCCACGGATCAATACGTCACCGAGCCGGTCGAGAGCCCCCTGCCTCTCATCTCCGTTCAACAATTGGCATAACGTGAACCTTCATCTACCATAACGAAGAACACGGATCTTGATGACCAGAAGCGTTCTGTAGCACCGGTATCATGTTCAAATCGTTGCACGCCCATCCAGAATTTTGAAAGCGTCTATGGAGAGTAAAAACGAAGCCGCCGAGGACCCGCGTGCCCTTACGATACCCTCGTCGCAGATTCACAGAGTGCTGCGAATGGAGGAGCTCAGCGTCCGGAACGTGACGTGGGTGATTGTCAGCATCGTTTACAAACCAAGCTACACCACGACTGGAAGCCCGTTTGTGAGGTTCAAGAAATCGGCTCAATCCTTCATGTGTATGGGATACCGCACGGGCGAAGGGCAAGTCACAGGAACAGAAATCTGAGTCGACACCTGGGTTCGGGTCTGCTTGGTAGCTCTTCCCGTTTTGTGGACTCACGAGATGTTTAATCACAGGTGAAACGTCGGGCAGAGATGCTTTGACAGTACTAGTGTGGATCATGATGTCATGCTGAGCTCGGTGATCACCGATGTGTGCTTTGTCCAGTGGAAACACAGCACGTGTGGCTCCGAATGTTCCCTGCCATTCTCACCTCTTGGAATGTATGTGCCGTTTACCGCTCTCGATAACATAACATGAGAGAGGGATAATTGACTGGTGGAAGGTCCAGGGGACCAGGCATGGCACTGCACGAGGCCATCGCGGTATGACCGGCTACTACACCACCGGAGGATTGGCAGTAGGATAGACCAATTGATAGCATTGATCAGGTCCACATAACAACCCCGCTTGCTTTGTCGTCATTTCCACATATGACAGTCGATAGCACTGATATCACATGGTGATCAGTACTCAACGCGTCAAAAGTGTGCATACCGCAGTTTGGACTATGACCGCATTGATATTGGCGTTACAGCCGTGTGCCTGTTTGTTTGTGGAAGCAAATCAGCACCCACAATCCCACCATCCCACCATCCCACCATTTACAGCAACTTCCGTCCTAGTCGAACAAAAGGATGTTCCTGCAGTATAAAAGACCATCCCCTCAGGGTTGGCGACCGACATCAGTCCTGTTCTGCATCAGATCCAGCGTTTACAATCCAGACCTACCCCATAGTACTCTCAAGACAATGTCGGAAATGAGTAAGTCGTTCCTGCACGTCATCGATTCCTTCTTCTCACTGGCACCAACCAGCACTCACATACCCTATCACGGAATACACTGTTCAACCGACACTCGACCCCGTGCAGGTCCCTCCGGGCTGCTATGCCATCGAAGTCGTCCAGTCCTGGCGTGGAGAGGTCAAACGAGGGATGCCGTATCCCTTGCACTGGGCCATCGTCGTCCGCACCTCCGCCGAACGCGGCAACACCCACGAGATCGTTGGCGACATGAACACGTACGCGACGCAGGACCGCTTCAATTTCCCCCTCCGCATGAACGACGACTGGCGGGGCAGCCACGTCGTCGGATACGTCTCGCCGGACCGGATGGACGATCTGTTGAACCACATTGCGCTCATACCCGTCGTGCATCGCCGCTGGAGCTGGAATTGCCAAAACTGGGTGTACGACGTGTTGCAAGGCCTCAAGAAACCTGGCGAGATGTACACGGACGAGAGGCTCACCTTTAGCAAACTGCAGACGCACATGTTTTACCTTTTGGAGGCCTGGGAAGCGGGAGACATCTGAGCAGGTGGTCGGGAAAGTTCAAGACAAAGGTGGAAAGGACTGTACATATCACAACCACGTTGCACCCTAATAACCCTAATAATCGTTATGTAACTCGTTCACGTAACTGTGACGCGCTGCGATGTCTAATCATCACTCGTATCTCTCAGGCTGATTCCACATCTACGTCGGTTTATAGGATCATCGATGAGATTACAAACGGAAGTCCATGACATTGAGAGTTCCGCTAACCATGACATCAACAGATCAGATATCTCAGCGTGGACCTCATATAAGAATAAGCGTATGTTAAATAGAATCTGGCGTGGCAATGCACTGACGATGCTAATGGTTGTGTCGCGAGATGATAACAACGTGCGTTTCATCGAGCAGCATGATAAACAACTGCACTTGCCTTCATCCGGGGAATATGACGTTTGCCTTCGCCACACGTCAAACGGTCCGGTTCCCGCTAACAGTCAAGCACAATGGGATCTTTGGTGTGCCCACCGGCAAGCAAAGCGACCCAGGCTGCTTTTGCTGGATGGTCCAACGGCTCAATATAGACCAATAGATTAGATCTTATCAAACTGGTGTCCCACGGGCCGCAGGATCACGCGATAATCAGCCACCACAGGTACAAGCACCAAAGCGCGCGTTCCACCGTTTAGATGACGACCAGCATCGGCGGAACAAAGCAGTGCAGTCCTGCAAAGCAAACACACCACATTGCCAATCCCCGCCCACACTGAACAAAGAGAGTGGACGCCCCCGCGATATAAAACGGTGCTCCCAAAACGATGAACGACATCGACACCAGTTCGACATCATCTCTTCCAACGTTCACAACCCCATCCATCCTCAAGGACAATGTCTGAAATCGGTAAGCTGCTCTTGCGCGTCCTCGACTGCTTGTCTTAACGTCCATCAGTACCCGCCTTCCCCACCATCCACTATCCTTTCCCAACACCACTTAAGCCCGTGCAGGTCCCTCTGGGTTGCTATCCTATCGAAGTCGTCCAATTCTGGCGCGGAGAGGTCGTTCGAGGCTATCACTTTCCCTTGCACTGGGCCATCATCGTCCGCACGTCTGCGGAACGCGGCAACACTCACGAGATCATTGGTGACATGAACACGTTCGCAACGCTGGACCGTTTCAACACCTCCCTCCACACGCGCGACGACTGGCGGGGCAGCCACGTCGTCGGATTCGTTTCTCCCGCTCGATTGGACCAACTGTTGAACCGTATCGCGCTCGTGGAGGTAGTGCGTGGGCGGTGGGCCTGGAATTGCCAAAATTGGGTGCATGAGGCGTTGCACGGGCTCAACTACCCCGGTCTGTATACCGACGTGAACATGACGTTCGCAGCGCTGCAGACGCAGATGGCGTGCCTCTTGGAGGCCTGGGAAATAGGAGATATCTGAAGCAGATGGGATGTTTTTGATACGTGGCGGCGGGGGAAAACATCACCGAGATATAGCAGTATGTCTGACCTTGCATAACTTGGAAATTGTAATTCCAGTTGTATCATAAACTGGCTGAAACAGTCTTGAAACCTGAGTTTGGCGGCATCCTTGTCAACACGGCGACAAATACTGTACCTAGAATCTAGATCCGTAGTGTCCCGAATGCCTGGAATTCTCGCCACATACGAATATGACGTGAAAAGTAGCTTTCATACACTGACTTATCATTCGTTCCTGCGACAGTGAAGTCGGTCTCCTATAAATTGTCTCTTATTCTGTGGCGATACCTATTGAAAACCAAGCAAAGCACGTCAATCCAATTACTCCCGGGGCGGTGAAGGGAGGATCTAGCTAACATTTAGGGGAAAGTCGGTTTCAACACATTGAAGAAGTTGCCTTCTTTATTAAAGAGATGCTCACGGGAAGTAATTGAAGTTACTATGGATTTTACATCGCACAAGTCAACCGGCGTGCACTGGCAGTACCATGCCACTGCGGTTCACTGGAACGACTGAGATAATCCGAGGGACGATCTGTAGGTGTTGCGGCACTGGCCATTGTTTTTGAGTATCATTTATCTTTACACTGGCAAGCGAGTGTTGAATGTGAAACTTGAAGTCCGTCAGACTAGACGGTGGACTTAGATTTCCGGGGCCCACCTCAGTGACTGACAGAACTAGGAGTCTAGGACTAGTAGTGCTTGATAAGTTTGGGCCGTTGGGTCCTAAGCCAAGCGTGGCCAAAAAATACCTTGCTTGGCAAGTCTCTGGCTCCTCCCCGGAGTCCCCGTCAAGTAATGCTGGAGAGGACGAGGCAAGCCAAGTATATTGGCGGGGGAACATTCCGAGTGGTTACTAGTATGCAACAAAATCCTCGTCCTAATTGCTGCATAGCCACCGGTACATCCTCGGCGTAAGACTCGCGTCAAATTGCATCGGATGTTTTTGCGGGGGTGTTGCGGCGGAAGGGAAGTCTGTACTCACCATTACTTGCTTCAAGTTCATTTTCTCCATTCACGGATCTATGGCCTTCTTATACGAGGTTTGTTAGTGACATGGGCGGCGCGTGTTTTCGCAGTTTATCCAATAAGGATACGTATAAAACCGAGAAGGATGAGGCATCGCGTCAAGGCGAGAAACGACGTTGCCATCACGTTTATGGGTACGAAAGGACCCCGTAAACGTGAATCCACTGTGATATTTAAACTCGGGCCCAGCCGTACAGATTGCAAGTGTTGCCTCGCATAACACTACAATGGAATTGTACAGTGGTAGACCAGGTGTCACTTCATGACCGCGATCGTCACTCGAGCGCTACTCCCAGTTCTTCCGCTATGATGGCCGCAGCCTTCTCCCCTATCAACGAGGCAGTGGAATATGTATTCTACTCGATAACAGTCAGCAATCTCGAAGTTGACCATCATGTTGTGCAAAAAAGTGTGACGCACGTTTCCAACGTTTGCCGAGCAGATGGACATGTCTTGGAAGTCCCAGGGTAAGCGCCGGTAACGGGATCCTGTACTGCGTACCTGCGACCTTGAGACCTTCCACGCCATACACGTTGAGGCGTGCATCGACCACCCCGCCTTGGTCACGAGGTTTCATGGCACAGGTACCGAGCTAAAGTTACAGCTTATTATATATTTGACAGAAAGATCTAATTGATGAGCTGACCGAGTGCCACGCCGTGGATACTACAATGATCGCGTGGAGAAGGATTCAGCAATAAACGGTAGTCAATTAGGAATAACCCACCCCTATCGCGACCAAATTTCGCGATAGCTTCATCATCCAGTTCAGAGTAAACAATGTCCGGTGCGTCTATCGGCACAGAACCTTCCATTTCTGTACAGGCGGTGAGACTGTCAAGGGGAAATTTTGGGTGGTGGGCAGCCATTTCTCCCCGATATGCAGGCATACGCCGTGCGAGTTCGCGTACGATTTTGTACAACAAAGTGAACTGCGCGACATCGCTGGTTCTGAAGCAATAATTATGGGAACACGGTTGCGAAGCGGGCGAGACCTGACTGTAAGGTACGTTCCCTGGTTGATACCTCTGGATGACTGTGACGGCTGTGTGGCCTTGTTTGGGTAATGTGGCACAACCAAACCGCCAAGTGACGGATCTCTCAGGCTGCTACACACGAACCTGCATTTTGATACAACCGCGCGAGTGCAGAAACCAGTCAACGACTCAATATTCGAGTGTAGCTTGCCTGAAAGTTACGATGCTAACCACAAGCGTAGGTCAACCCTGACGTCGTTCCATCCTCTCTTAAGATGGTTCGGATATAGATCGTCGTGGCATCATATTTTAGTCAATACCTATGCAGTTGCGGGGTGCTCACAACACCCCACAAACGACGCGCACAGACTGTGCCAACTGCCTGAATTGTCTCGTCATCACTGATCGCGCAACCGGTCATTCCAATCTGATGGAAGCTGTCATTTTCAGGGCCGCTGCTCTTATATGATCCCTCGTAGCAGTGGTCGCTGTCGATGCTGATGGACGAAGGCGACTCATCAGACCCCTGCTTCGCGTCGGAAAATGGAATGGAACATCTGTGTTGGTGATTGTTTTCTAGCGCTAAAGGTGACCCTGAGACTAACCTTCAGATCGCCAGGGGTGGGAGCATAACTCGTCGCATCCCCAGAGCTGTTCAAGTTACCAACGTAGAACAAACTCCTCGTCAACACCAGTGTCGATCCACGCCGCAGCCTGGGTCTTAGCCACCCCCGAGTCGCTCCGAGGCCGAGTCATCACTCGCATCGTTCTCATATATTATATTCCCATCTCAGAGCGTGTACCGTCCAATCACAAGCCCTCTTTGTTCTTGTGTTCAAATTATTGCCCACCAATAATGTTCCGTTTTGGTGTTTGACCCTTGTTCACGTGGACAGAGAAGCTTGAGCACCCCGGACTTGGATCGATTATATCTCAAGAACGGCAAACCGCACGGCATTGAAGTGAGCACGATCCTCCTTGAAATATACGACAGATAGTATCAGGCATAGCCAAACAGAGTGTCGGTGTCGAGCATGAATATACACCCGTAAGGGGGAAAAAGGAGAGAGAGGATGGGGTTTGCTGCGTCAGAGGGAGATGGAAAACCGAAGGAAAGCGTCGATGAGTCTACATTGTCGCCAATGATGCTGCGTTCTGGCGTTTGAGGCATGTTCGTGCACACAGAGAAGTCTGAATAACCCGGACTTGGATAGATTACATCAAGGACGGCTGCACAGCATCAAAGTGAGCATGATTGTCCCATCTCCCGCTATTTTTTTTTTGCTGACGGCCATTTTCTTTTGTTATCGCTTAAATGTGACGGCTAACCTTGTTCCGTGGGTTGACGAAGGGGCCCGGTCCAATAGTATGTAGTCTTGCAGAGCCATAGGAAGCTTGCGCTTGAACTCTAGACTTGCCAAATCGGGATGGTATTATTGTCAATGGTGCCCTTCCGGGGACCGGACAAAGATGAGCAATGAGGCGAGTTTACTAGTAGTGGCACGGAAGTGCCGTAGATGGTGGAAACGGAACCTCACACATTATTGTATCATTTATTCTCAGCATTGGAGGGGCCTCCTCAATATAAAAGAGGGTGACGAAAGTACGACTCCCTCCAGCTCCAACTTGAAGAGACGGTCGCCTCTTCTCTCCTACGAGTCCCTTCGATCAGCTTTCGAGACACTTACCAGAGCTTTGTCGCACTTCAACGCCTCGTTCACATTCATTCCTCACGCCGTCTGCCGATCGCCACCCTCATCACAGATGGATTCTTTCAACACCATCTTCTCCATCTTTAACAGTTCCGAGGCTGAGGAAAACACTACCTCGGTTCCCGCCGATGCCTCGAACAGCTACGGCACCAACTACTGTGTCATTGCATGAGTGCTCACTCGTTGGTAAACTGGCATATTAAATTCGTTGTGAGTAATTTTGGCAGCGGATTCAAGTTTATCGCATTACTCACCTCATATACACCCACACCAACCTTCATTATCTTCATTATTACCATCATACCAGTTGGATCCCTTGGGAAACTATTCAGCGCACATATTTTATTCGTTCTGTATATTCGACCTTCGACCTAGTTTTTGTTGTTCTATTAGGTAGCATTTAGCAGGAATGAGGAGGGAAACACGTGGAGGAAAATGGAATTTGTATACTTGACTATGCATGGTATGCGTGTTTAAGCTGCGTCTGGACCATACCTGTTCGACTGCCAGTGCCTTGAACATGTTGACCTTCTATTCCCCGCGCCTTCTATCTGCAGTGATACATGAGGCCAACGTAACCTCGGTCGCCTTCGGTAGCGAGAGAACTGTCGAACTTGAAGCCTCCAAGATCAATGAATAACTTGCGGTGACATAATTAATACGACAAATCGACTGCGCTGATCGAGGCAGAGTGGGTTGAACAGTATCGAGACTTGGTATGTATTCATGATGATCTGACAGAATTAGGACTAGTAGTGTTTGGGCCGCAACTTGGGTCCTGAGCCAAGTGTGGCCAAAAATCACCTTGCTTCAAGTTGGCAAGTCTTGCCCCGGCGGCGGAACATTCCGAGTGGGTTCACTCCGAGTCGGTACATCCTGAGCTCGGAACGAAAATCTGTACTCACCAATACTTGCTTCAAGTTCATCCTCTAATCCATTCACGGATCTATGGCCTTCTTATACGAGGTTTATTAGTGGCATGGGCGGCGCAGTTTATCCAATAAGGATACATTTATAAAACCGAAAGTCGAGAAGGATACGGCAGCTTACATGCGGCATCATGTCAAGGCATTTTGTACAACAAAGTGAACTGCGCGACGTCGCTGGTTCTGAAGCAAGAATTATGGGAACAGTGTAGAGAAAGGGGGGAGTGCAAGGCGTACTGAGAGAAATAACCAGGGTCAAAGTCCAGAGATGAGTTCGCATCTTCACCGGACGTGATGTGCACGCTACCAGTCGACTCTGGGTACACCTTGCACGCCAATGTATCAGAGCGAAAGGTAGCGGAGGAGTTGCAATGCTTCCTTACTAAAAAGAACATTATTGAGAAGAGTTTCCGACCAACTAACGTTGAGTGGCTCGGATCCAACGGAAAACTGGTACACGATAATCAGTCTGAGTGATTCCCGGGTGAAGAATGCGACTGTGACCTACCCAGAAAATGATCCGATGATACCCACAGGCTTGTCTGGACGGTGCTGAAAAAACGAGTCCCATCTCGATTGGAATGCGCACCCAGTGGATGCCAACTGTCCTGCTGTGAGGCGCACTTTCATCACGGCTTCGATTCCACTATGGTGCAGATATTCAGTAAGACATAAGATAAGCAAAACCACACTAGCGGACTTGTGAGCAATCTTCCCTGTTCCATTTCCTTCCCATTCTTGAAGCCGTTCTGGCGGCCGCGTTGGTTTTGTATGATCGAGCCGAACGAACCACTCACCGGCGATTGCTTTCGGATTACTCCAAACATCATCCATGGTTTCAGTATCGCCTGCTGCATAGAACGGCAAACAAATGCCTAAATGATCTATAAAATAGCTCATCTCCATTTCTTCAGACAAGGATTTTCCAGTGCATGCAACATACCCTGATAATTTTCACCGACACCAGGTAGATCAACCAGCACCGGAATGTTATTCTTCTCGAGGACAGATCGGGCACCGATCCCTGACCTCTCCAGGATGGATGGGGAGCCAAACGCTCCGGCAGAAATAACAACCAACTTCCTGGCATTCACCGTAACGACCTCGTTGTTGATTCCTTCGTATGATTTGGCATCTGTCGTATACTCGATACCGACTGCTCGTCCGTTCCTATTGGTAGCATTGAGTCCTTTTTCATGTCTGAAGTTTTCAGGTAACGTACTCGACAATGACACGTTTGACACGCTTCTCAACCATGATCGTTATGTTTTGATTTTCCGAATGCGGATATAGGTATTGAGAAGCAGCATCAGAACGCTTGCCAGTCACAGGGTCAATATATCTTTGGGAAGTAGGGGATTGGTTAACGAAGACATGTTTTCTCTCAAAGCTTACTTGTAAAGTGGCTAGAGGAAGAGAATCTGTTAGGTAAGTTCACTTGTCGACTAAAATGGAACACTCACGCTATATGCGTTCGAAAATATGAAATCGTTGTTATCGTCGACCTGTGGACGGGCAGGATCATATTCTCTAGCCACATCCAAAAACTGCTTTCCAATCCCAAGGTCAGCACCACCAGCAGATATCTTGATCGGTCCAGAGTAACCGTGCGTCGGTCTGTCTGATATAGGCGCGAACGTTTCGAGCTACGTAGTTGATTATGAGCCATTTCATCATGACATCTTCATGCGTTTACCTTTCTAATGAAAGGAAGAAGTTCATGGAAGCCCAATCCTTCGTTGCCGAAGGCTTTCCAATCGTCGTAGTCCGATGCGGCACCTCGCACGTACGCCATGACTGAACCCAAGAAGAAGACCAAGAAGATGAAACACAGATACAACACATAACTGACAACTTACAATTGACAGTCGAGGCGCCACCCACGCTTCGGCCGCACGGAACGACAACAGAGCGCCCGTTGAGGTGTGGGCTCGATTTGGCGACATGGAAAGAGACAGTAGTACTGTTCGGTGCCAGGTGCTCGAGGTATCTGCAAGGCTGGACATGTTGAGGGACATCGCGAGTGTGCTGGCCAATTTCGACGATAAGGATTTTAAGGGAGGGATCCGCAGCGGCCAGTCTCCCTGCGATGACACATGCCGTCGTTCCACCTGGCGTTATCGGTGAGCAAAGTCAACATGGGGGAGCGTAAGAACAAACTTGCCTCCCGCAAAGATGATGTCAAACGTTGCGGACATGGGACTAGACGCTCGTAAATAGCAAAAAGAATAGACAACGCACAACTGAGAGCGAGTTTGACGTCGGAACTTACGAAACAGAGTGCGTACATATACATTTCCTCCGCGCCCGCAAAAAAGCGCGGATATTGGTCGGGGATACCTGGAATAGAAGAGTGCACATGCCAGATAACAAGCCTGCTCGCTCGGAGAAGATCGTGTGACATCATTCTTGAACGTAAGTAAGCTGGTCACGAAACAGATTAGTATCCCCACAGATACTTTGACTCGAACACCGTCTCCATTTCACGATGTTGGGACATTGTTGTCACATCGTTCCAGAGCATCAATCGAGCGAGAAAGTATGGCTTAGTCATCGATATCCTACGTCGATCTCCAGGATTACCATTTCTCAGAAATCAGAGAACTGACGGAAATGATGCAGTGACCTATTTGCGTTCGAGGCGTTTGCTATGCACCCGTGGCGCACCTTCTAGTGAGTAGTGTAAAAGGAGTTGCAGGGCAGTCCAACCAATTAAGTGCGTTAGGGCACACGAGTGTTTGCTAAACGGGAAGCTGCCAAGCGCTGAAGCAAGCGGACACCTTCTTAATTGCTCCGCACTAGGAAGGGGATGTTCGGGAAAGCATGGAATGAGGTCCGTGGTTACACTGGATGGCACATACATAGTCATCTCACCAGACCGCTGGTGCGACAATGCGGATTAGTATGAGGAGTACCCGAGTAACAATTGCGCAAGCCAGTCTAAATCCTCAGGGGTTCATGTCAATATCAGACCTCCCAAGATAGAAGCAAACGTACACACACGTGTCTGAACGTCTCACGTTGCCCACTGTGTATGTTCCCACCCTGGACTTCTACTCCTGACCATGCCGCTTAATCTCCCTGGAGAGCTTCTGCAACCCCCTCTTAATATCCAACGAAAGTGCCCGATTTCCGCTCCTCAGCTGATCCACCGCGTGCTCCAAACGTGTCAGGGTCACATTCGATGATGACTCCGACGATGTCCCCGTCTCAGGGTGCGTTGATAGCCATCTCGTCGTGCAGTCGAGGAGCAGCCGCAGCATTTGCGGGTTATCCTCCAGTGCGTCCGGATCGGCCCAAGCAGGGAACAACAACATTTCAAAGTTGGGTCGTAGGAATTCCTTCCAAAGGCTCTCAGATGCGCTCACGGGTCCGTCTCGTCGGAGGAGCCAACCGACGATGACAGTGAACGGTAGCGCCATGGTATATTGGTAGTCCCAGAGCGGCATCATGGCGATGCAGTGATCCAGATGATCAAAGAGAAGCTTTTTCCGACCCTCGCTGTTCGACAATACCAACGCAATCTCTAAATCACGAAGATCACGTTCCGGGATCTTGTTCGGTTCATCGCGAAGCTTGGTCTGAAGGGTATTGAAAGGGTCACCTAGCGCAGGTGCGAGGATGCCCAGCAAGGTTTTGTTACAATCCTCGTCATTAATTCGGAGTAGGTCCTTTAGGATAACTGGCGGGTCTTGGTGAACCATGGCGCGATGGAGGAAGCGAACGAGGTCGCAATTGGCAGCGAGAGTCAAGAGTTTGTTTGCATCGTACACACGGAGTAAAGATTGGCAAGCAGCGACGAGAACTTTCAGACCAACATCAAGAATAGAGTACACCTGACCGGGGCCCGTAGCATATAGGATATAGTTGACGAATTGGGGATCAGATGCGAGAGCAGGGTGTTCCTCCACATTCGCAAGTATGATTTTCAAGGCGTATTCAACCTGTTCCGAAGTTGCAGGCGTCTCTTTGTTGAGTAGATACGCGAGCAGACTCTTGGAGTCCACGCGGAGCGGCGTGTTCGGCGTTTGCCCACGGCCATCTCCATTTCTCGAGGGCTTCTCGACCTGATCGTCGATCGGATTGAAAGCGTCCACATCCTTCGCCAATTGGATAAGGCAGCTCGCAAAGAGCCAAATACTTTCTCCACCCTCGTCTCCCTTGCTTACTGCTTCTTTGAAAGCTGGGAGCATCCACCGATCGATGGTTGTATCTTTGAAAACCTGCTTTAGGTACGGAATAGAAGCGAGCCTGGAGAGTACGGCCAGTGGTACGATAAGGTATTGATGAACTTCGGATAGTCGGGCGAGGTCGACCTTTTTCAACTTTTCCAAGATTCTTTTCAAACAATCAGTCCTGCGATGATGCGAAGTGAATAGAGGAGAATGCCGTGCTGAGGGGTTACCCACTGTACTCTGCTCAAGTCTTGCTGAACCCGTCCGGCAGCCCTGAATAGTTCAACATAAGCATTAGCCCGATTTGTGTGAAGCAATCCAAAACCTACTCGTCCGTTCGCAGATTGGAGCCTACGACACTGTTGAAGTATATTTCGAACGTTCTGCAGTACTGCATTTCTTCTGCCCATTCCAGCTTTGACTCTTCAGGCCATTTCAGTTTGAGAAACACCCGATATGCTTCAGGTAAAAACCGGGATTGGCGAGGATGCTCCAACCGGAGTAGAGTTTCTAGTGGCTGAAGGAGCCAAGCAAGTAACGGCTGCGAAACGTCACGGGTCGGAGGGAACTCGACTCCACGATCCTCGGCGCCCAATTTGTAGGAAAGGAGTTTGGTGACAATGGTGAGGATGAAAAGAATATCAGCATCGACATCGGGCTTTCTCAGCTCCTCCATGACGCGTTCCAAAGCTGACTTCCAGACATGAGCGCCAACCTCCTTGGACACCTGGCACAACATTATTACGAATGCCTTGCCCAGTCGCAATGCACGTTCATTAGATCCCTTTTCTGGAATTGAACGAATGAAGATGCTGTATAGATGTTCGGTAGGGAGCGATATATCAAGATCATCCGGCCATTTTACGTCAGGTACGAGCTCTGCTGCTGCCATGAGATTGTCGGGATCGGTTGATGTTTCTAGGAGCCAAGCTATGGAACGAGGATCCGAATCGAGAGGATTAGGGTCAGGGTCTAGATAAGCCCTACGCATGAAGTCCCGAGCGCGGCGAGCAGAGTCTCGTACGAAACATACAAAATGGTAGAATCTTGGTCGCAGTGCATCCAACCGAAGGGAGGAGCCTATCTTTGTCTTGACAGCAACTCTACCTCCTCGCATCCAGGCGACGAGCACGATGATGGGACCGAAGATTGCTAGCATTGCCAGAAGGACGGTGGATGCGACAATTAACGAGCCAAAGAGGACTGCAGTTATGTACGCCATTATCCTGCTTGGCCGACTGATCGTGGGTCGCTTTTGACTATCTTTATCGAAGCGCCACGCCCAATATGCTGCAACCTCTTCGACTGATTCCATAGCAATCCCCATGGCCGTGTGGATCGTGGAAGAGACTGGGGTATGGAACGGACATGTGGGGGAGAGCAGTGATGCAAGGGTGAGAGAGTAGTAAAACAATACCCCCAGAGCAGTGGCAACGATGACCATGGACCCTACGACACGGTTAAGCTCCCACAAGTTGATGGCCAGGGCGATGCTGAACAATAACAGTGCTAGCTGTATGAGGGCCGGCAAAGCCCCCGTAAAAACCTCGAAGCGCCACGCCTTGAGACTATCCAGTTTTTGTTGACGTCTACGACCACGTTCCTGCAACGGACCACGCCGAAACCGGGTGAAGTCACTGAGCCACTGCTTGGCTAAGACGGCCCCCAAGGCGGCAAGAAGACTCGCCGACAAAGCGGCATATCCTAAAGCTTGGCAGCATACGGTGGTAGGACTAGGGCCATTCCATGCAGGGATTCCGAGGGCCTGGTTCGAAAAGGCGCTGTGGTTGTTGGCATTGACAAGCATCATCAAAAGGGCATTGGTAGTGTCGGTCGGATCCGGCTTCAAACCCGCCTGAATAGAAACGAGGAATGACGCTGAAACAGCAGAAAAAAGACCAGACTAGACAAGCTGCACATCAGCCATATGGCCCGACGCTGAGTCGGCACAAGAACTCACAAAAAGCAAGACGCCTTCTATGTTGTTCCCACTTTTTTCTAGGAAATGATCATCATAGTCATCTGCTTCCTTGGAATACTTTGTCCAGAACTGGGTTACTCTATCGGTAGTGTTGGCAGCTGGATCGTTGGAGGTTTTTGAGCTATATCGAAAGTATATAGTTTAGATTATCTAGCCAGGACCAATGCACACAACCTACCCGTTGTCAGCGTTAGCGCTGCCTTTGTCCGAGGGCATCATCGTTTCTACCACTTGTATATGTCTTGAGCCCTCTAGTCGCGGAACTGAACCGGATGGAGGACGGCGTTCCTCCGGTCTCGACCCTTTATGTAGAAATTTTCTGAGCGCCTCGCTATCGCCCGAGCGTGCAAACTAGGCGTTAATTTTGCCAGACACGAGGCGAGATTTCATTGTGTTGCTAAATTCTACCGCTTATCTGAAGGCTGCATTTCAATGGGCTAAATCCGCAATTACCCCAGTAGAACAACGGTTCATCTCTACCTGTGTTTACACGCTGTCTGGATTCGATTTTTTTGGAAGAGGAGAAGGTAATTGGCCAATCATTACGAACTCCGGTGCGACAGGCGAACAAAGGAAGGATACTGGGAAGAAGAACCTGTGGGCCCTAGCAGTGTGTTCTAAAGGAGATAACTTGACGTGCAACGCCCATCACTGCCGCCGGCTAAATAAGTGTGGGAGAAACGGAGCTCCCCGAGCACGATGCCGAAATCTCGACTCTGACACTGGCAAACAACTCTATTCAGTTTTTCTTCTTCCTACTCCCAGTGTTATGGACGTTAGATGGGCTGATCCCTGTTAAATCAATCCACTCTATTGATGATTTTCATTGTCGGTGACTGCGCTTGCCGTGCGATGTTTAACCTCTGTTTCATCACCTGATCCAAACACAAATTGCGATCAACTACCTGCCACTGTGCTGATTCGGAAACACCCACAATGGTATGGCGTAGGACTGAGCACAAGCGTGTAATGGCTACGCATGCAGTTCCACCGCTAAGTGTGCCTCTCACACCCTCTCAAAATAGCAAGCTGCGTGCGAACCTTCCTCCCATGACCGAGGTCATGTTATCATTGACACTATCAACTCAGTCAAATATTTCCCCAGTACTGGCTAGCATGTCATAGACAGCTTCTCTATCAGCATTGATAAGGCGGGATGGGCGCAGCTCCGTCCGGTTTATCTTGTCACAGGCACTTCCTTATAACTCCCAGGAGTCTTCTCGACTGTGTTCCCCCTCTCTTCTTGTTCATTGGACAACGAAAGTTCAGTCTCCCAATGGCTACTGCAGCTAACTCTGTCACTCACCCAACTCTCATTCAGGTGAGAGTTCACATGTGCTGACACTGAATTACCATTTCACATCCCATAGGTCGACCCTTTCGTGTAAGCATGACATGCCGTCGGGCTAGCGCCGCTGACTGCTTTTACTAAACACCTACCAGACCTGCTCAGCAACAGAAGGTCTGTACAGATACTAACCCGTGTACTGTGCGCAAGTTGACAATGTATTCATAGGGTCTACACAACAGATGGCAGTATGTCATTGCAGTGGCTACTCAGATGCTCTTTAACTTTTTTTTTATCCAGTCCTGACATACCGCCCTTTGCAACTGTGAAACCGGGCGAGGTACGTGGACCAAACATCACATGGCTGCCGTTCCTAACTCTTTTCTAGGTGTTCAACATCGAATGCGTCGGTGTGTCCCCCGCTACAGATAGGTCTGGTGTGTTGTCGCTTACAGGAAATTTGACAAGATTGGACGGGTGCCCAGATTGGAAACAACGACTGTACGATCCTATCGTGTCACCCCTTATGACGTGCCTGAATCGTTTTCTAGTCAGCGATGACATCCGCCACGTCGATCTTACTTCCGTTCACAACTTGTCAGGCCCGATTGCCGTCGAGGGTGCGGAGCCTGGGGATTGTCTTGTTATTGACATTCTGGACGGTAGGACCCAAAGAACGGATTTGTCGAATACGCTAACTTGAATCAAATGTAGTAAAACCATTCGACAAAATGCCGTGGGGCTACACCGTTAGTTAGTATAGTCTATCTTGGACAGAGACACTAACTTTGACGCAGGGTATCTTTGAACTGGAAAATGGTGGTGGCTTGTTTGGTAGGGTGAATACGTTCGTGTTCGACACACATTTCTCACATTTTGTTGTTGTCGTTGCTGTTTCTTTCTAGCACGAGAGTTCAAGAGCAGAGCAGCCAAAGCCATCTGGGACTTTGAAGGTAAGATTGGCTACATATAGAACACCCTTCCGGTGAACCGAAGATCGAATCAGGTGTTTACGCTACATCGAGACATATTCCGGGCGTTCGTTTTGCTGGCGTATCTCACCCCGGACTGATCGGAACTGCGCCCTCTCATGAACTTCTCGCTACGTGGAACAAACGGGAAGTCGGCCTGATCGAGGCGAACGCGAACGCTGTACCTCCTGTTGCATACGGGCCACTCGTTACCGGGGCGTATGTCGGCCAAGAGCTTCCAAGCGATGTGAGGGAGAAGATATACCGCGAGGGAGCGCGCACCATCCCGGGACGTGAGCACGGAGGAAACTGTGACGTGAGTGGTTCTACTTGGGTCCTACCTAAGTTGTCCGGCGTACATGGTTGATATTCCGAGTGTAGATCAAAAACCTGTCCAAGTAAGTTTGTCTGCTGTAGTTAGGTTACTCAACGCCATAAATATCTCACAGGGGCTCCCGATGTTACTTCCCGGTCTTCGTAAAGGGTGCAAACCTTTCTGTTGGCGATTTGCACTTCTCACAAGGCGATGTACGTAAACTTTCAAATGTTTCCCAGTACAAATGGATGTTTGATGTCTACATAGGGAGAGGTGCGGCTGATCATCGATCGCAATACGGTCATACCTGACTTCTATACATCAGCTTTCCTTCTGCGGCGCCATCGAAATGGTGAGGCATCCTTCCCGGTGGATGCACCAGCTAACAATGGTGATAGGCTGGCATCATCAAGTTCAAGACTAGCATCATTAAAGGCGGCGTCGAGAAGTTTGCACTAAAGCAGCCCATTTTCTTGGTTTGAAACAATCGTTCCGTGTGACTTGGCCTTTCAATTCTAACCTACTTTTACAGCCATCCCCTGTGGACCCGTTGTACTCGGCCAAGGTGAGTCAATCCGTTCCATATTTTTCCGAAAGCGATGCTCAATGGAAGCCAGCTTATCTTTGAGGGTATCAGTGTTGACATTCGTACGTGATGCGAACATGTTTCGTCTCTGCTCGTTTTTGCTAATGAAAAGTCAGACGGTGATGGAAAGCAATACAACATGGACGCGTGAGTCTCACGTTTTATAACGCTCTGTTGACATTGACGTGGCTCTCAGTACCGTGGCGTACAAGCAAGCTGCGCTCAACGCTATCGCGTATTTACAAAAAGTGCGTACTAATAGGTTTGTTGTGGAGTTGTGAACTGACGACCAATCGTCCTAGATCGGCTACAGTGAGTGACTTTCTGAACTTGGTTAGGTGTGTTTAGAAATGACGGACGCTTGGTGCGATCATGCATCCAGCCCGTGAACAAGCATGTACGTGATTCCTTTTTTTTGGTTTCGCTTTGGCGGGCTATGTCCGCTCTGTATTCGATCCATGTTTCCTTAGACCTCCTTCTCTCGGCTGCCCCGATCGAGAGCCATGTCGGTGCTGTCGTGGTACGTGTCCGATCTTCCACTTGGAGAACTTTCATGGGTCAATACGTGTACTTTGACGACAGGACTCTCCCAACGCCTGCGTCACGCTTGCACTACCCCTGGGCATTTTCGAGCACGTACGTCCGGTTCCTCCCTTGCGTTTACTTGACGGTCGCACTAACTACGTTGTTTTGCAGGACATTTTACCCAAGGAAGAGGGTCTCAAGAAGCTCAACTTTGGACAATGTGCTATCCGCAGCGACGGTGTACTATAATCCTCCGGTTCGATGTACAGACGGAGACCAAATGTACGAATACGAGAAAGGAATCCAAACAACAGACTTGTTATTGCTTATCGCATGTTCGTATACGAAGCGATCGATTACTACAGACACGTTCCGATAGCAGAGAAGAATGTGTGATTGGAGGAGCATGTGTGCTAGGAACGCTCCTGCTCCAACAGTTTCAGGGTCTGAGGCGCACACACCTCCCAGACTGCTTTCAATACCTCCGTTCCGGGGTTCATATCACACACCCACTCGAATAACCCCGCTTGCTTGCCTTTCCGCCCGCCCGTCGTCGACCATCGCGCCAAACACCCCTTTTTCACAGCCACGCTTCCCTCGTCGATCTCAGCCAACCGCGCAGGCTCCTTCAAAACAATCGTGATGCGTGGATCCGCTGGCAACGGGATGGAGCTCCGCACGATGACACTGCGAATCGGCTCTGCATGCGTATTGTGGAGCACCGTCGCACTCGTGTACGTCGTCGTCGTTTTCCCGGTGAACGCTGCGACAGAGGGCAGTGCGTCCGGCGCGCGACTGTGGATCGTCTTTACGCCGGTGTCGACCGCGAGCGAGCACTCCAGTATCTGTGGCAAGTCGGTACTCTGGTGACGTTACGTGCGTGCGTCTAGCCAGGGGAACGGTGCGTCAGAGGAGCGCTGAAAAGGGAGGATTTTTGGACGTACATGAATCTCAGTGGACGAGACATGTTTGTCGTTCAGATAGGTCTTGACAGTGCCTGGAAGGAGGATATACTCGCTGGTGTTCTTGACCTCGCACTGAGCCTTGTTGTATAAGCATAGGAAAAAGATGGAGAGAATGCTACGCACTGTGTAATAGACGCGGGTGTCGATACTGGGCACCACGACACGCATGAACTCCGCCTGGAGGGAGAGCGAGGCAACCAGTACATGATGTTCAGCATGGTCAGAAGGGATAAATATACTTCCATTCGCGATATGCGTGATCGGATCCTTGCTATCCTGGAATTCCAAAGACGCGAGAGTGCGAGTGAGGTCTCGGATGATGTAGCATGACGAACGATACATACATGAGAGATGAGCTGGGAGACTGTCTGTGATGGAACATCCGACTCGGAGTCCACGCTAGGAGCCGGGGGCACTGAAGGAGGTGGGTGCTGAGAAGCAGCCTCTATCTTGGCAATGAGAGAACACTGTCGCCCGACCGCTCGGGTCCTGATTTCACGATCACGATCACGCTCCGTCCAAGTATCCGCCGTAGGTTGAAAAACGTTCGTCGGACCAAGGCTGATATTTATCTTCTTGGGCTCGGGGAGTTGGATTAACTGTGACACCTGGGTTGCTGTTGTCAGCGCCAAGCTGATGTTTTCCCAAATTTCGCCTGTCCATTGCATGACCGTACAACGAAAGTCGAGCTTGACCGTCGGTGGCGGTACATTTCCTGTCATTGCAATGTGGACATCGTACGATGGCTTCCAATGAACTTGCGTGACAACTACCAGGGGAACCATTGTCTCAGGAGGGATGATTTAGAAGATCAGGATTCTCCTTACCATATGTCACGGCGAGCTCAGCAGCTTCCACGGGCACTTGGTTGTTACAAGAGAGCACGGCCACGACCTTGACCGGTAAATTGCCACTGAGCTTCGCGAGACGCTGTCTCTCATCCGAGATTTTATGGCCAATGTCAGCTAGTTTGCCATCTAGGTCCGCAATCGAAGCGGAGCGCGTTACCCCAATTTCGACAAATTCGTCAAAGAAAGTGATCATTTGAGCTGCCTCTGGCTGGCCATGAGATTTGCATTGCGCGAGCGAGTCCATATAGGTTGTAAGAAAGGTGAAGCTTTGCTGCCTGAGACTCCTTTCCTCTTCAAGTCGCTTCCGTTCCGCCTCCAGCTCACGCAATGTCTGGCTGGAAGGCGCAGAATTCGGAAACTGGGCGACGGAAGTGTGGTAGTGATCGAGAATCGTCACGTTCCCAGACGCGGATGTTATCGAGACGTCGACAGATTGAAGACTGGCGGGGAGATGGACGATCTCGACGACTTGAGGCTCGTCCTACCACACTCGACGTTAGAAGGTGCAACTCAAATCGCAAGAGCTCCGTACCTGGGAACGAAGGAAGGGCACGGGGAACGTGCGAGTGATCTCAGCGCTACCCGAACCTTGGAATAATTTGACAGCCTTGACGGAGAATTGATCTGCTTGTATGACTGTCGTGTTCTCAGAAAGAGCCATGGCACCACCAACGTGTACAACCATATCGATCGCAAACACTAAGAGGAGTGGTAAAGGACAAGGCGTGGAGGATTCATGGGGGTCCAATGTAGACTCTTAAATACTAGATGTATGGCCGAACTTATCGGCAGGAACCTTGTTTACAATGAGCGATTGACCTTACATACACAATTCTCCTCCCTAGTGACCTTGTAAACAAGGTAATGTACCATCAAATCCAGTGCAACTGCCGTCATCTACGGATAGAATCATACCTTAATATAACATGTAGCGCTGCTGTGAAATTCTGATCAATGGAAGGGTGACGATTCGATGCGAACCTCAACTACAGCACACGAAAATACAGGACGAGGTGACGAGAACGAAATGAATCAAGAAAGATCCTCTAGGGCTTCGAGCCTAGCAACTTGCCTGATCAAACAAATCAGAAGAGCTGGTACCCTCTAAGTTGTTTTATCTACTTGCCTATCCCTTACCGCCTCCTGCCATCTCTGGAGCTTGGCAATTTCATGCAACTGGAATCCATAAATCCGTGGCCGATACCTATCTGCCTTCAAAGCGACACCGGCTGTGCTTGCAGGCTCATTGACGGCCTCGACCACCTCCGGGTCCTCCCTCGCGCGTCTGTTCCTCTTGTTCACGTCGGTCTCGCTAACCCGAGGTGGTTGCGCCGGCTCAACGGGGCCAGCCTTTGGAGTAATAAGATGCGGATAAACCATAAAAAGTAGATGCGGGAATGAAGTGCCAAAATAAGCCCCGTCGATGGATCCATGTCGCGAAGACTTGGGAGAGTAAACGTCTTCACAGCGACCGCAGTAAAGCTTGACTGATTTCTCGTAAGGAATGTCACTGAGACCAACGGGCAGGAGAGGCTGAGATTGGCACAAGACTCTAGGACATCGGCCGAAATCTACCCTCTTGAATTTTTCAAGCTGGAAAAATATGAGATTCGAGCTGAGAAGAAGGACCATAAGCATACCATTTTTGCGAGACCGCGTGCCGTGACGATCCACCTAGCGTGAATGAGACCGTACAACAGGCGAGCTTGAACATCCAGTGCACCCCGAAGCTCATCCTGGATATCATCGTCTACGTGAAGGGTTAAGCACCACGAACTTCATACATGATACAACCAACCAAGGTTATCCGTGATTAGATCGAGGGCTTGTGCATAGTTGGAAACCTCGTTATTAAGACCCGTCAAATTAAACCTGTCTAGGATATAATCTTCCTCGACTTCACAGAAGTATTCGTTGCCTTTTGAAGACAGAAACCAGGATATCCACTACCGCATGTCGTCGTCAGACTTATTGAGGTGGCATACTGGGGTGTCTCACCGAGCTACACAATCGTGTGAGCGATTTAGTTGACGAGGCGAGTAGGTGGGGGACTTACTTGGAATAGTCAGAATCTGAGCCCGTAGAGGCATCGTCCACTGCGCGACCGAGCATCGGATCAGTTCTGTGGCGGATTTTGTCGTTTTCCAACTGACTTGTGATGGTCAACCACTTAGCAACTTCGATATTGAAGTTGGGGCGAAATTGGAAGTGGCGGTGCAAGTCTTCACTACGCCAAAAAGGAATAAAGTTCACACGCACTCCTCACCTCCAAGTTATTTCCACAACTCAACGCAACCGCCGTACAAAACGTCCACATGCCAGAAGCTGTCATTCTGGACATGCCAACAGACCTTCGTTCCATCAACGCCCACGTTTCTCCTTTCGAACTGTTAGAAGATATCGGAAACAAGAAGAACCGAGGAATCACCGCATTGACGGTTGACATCCCCAATGCGAACAAAATCCGACAGAGTGATACACCACGACCGCCGCCATTGTGGAGAACTCCCGAATTTCTCTTCTACTACTTGGTTGCCGCAGTAGTCATCCCTTTCATGGTATGGGTGCCGATCAACTTGAGTTCACGTGCGTCTCGCGCCCATAATATCATGCAATGTTATTCTGATCTGCTAACACTTGCAGCCACGCACGCCAACTATGCATTATTTCGTTACAAACTGAGTTCTGGTTGGCTGTTTGGTCGTCAAGTTGTGAGTACCTTCGTCCAATGAGATGGAGTGCAACATGGATACATTCTCTTCATACATGACGCAATGTGCATCTAGGACAACAGTGACGCCCAATATCGCGGCTTTCGAAACAACATACCTGCGCTAACGTTTCTAGTTCTCCTATACGCTACACTGAAATATACATATACTCGCTTTGCGAGTCGCTCAATATCAGGGACGCCAATCGACCAAACATTTCTCGTTCCTTTTATTAATTTGTTTGCTATGTTATACCTCATCGGACTGCATGGAACGAGCACTTTAAAGATATTCATCATTTTGACTGCCAATTATTACATTGGAAAGTCCCTCGCTGGATCACGAGCAGGTCCAATCATCATTTGGATCTTCAACTTTCTCATCCTATTTGCGAACGAACGGAATGACGGATACCTCTTTTCGAGCCTTCATCCTGATCTAGCACCATTGGTAAGCTAGTTGTTTTGGTGTGCTGTATGATCTTAGTTGCCAGTAGGACACATTCAGAGGACTTTACCCTCGCTGGCAAATCAACTTCAACATCACAATGTTGAGGTTGGTGTCGTTCAACATGGATTATCACTGGGCATGTGCATTGCCCCACCCACCGGTGGTCCGTACCAGTTCATCGGTCTGCATAAAATCTAAATCATCTACTACAGCCAGACTCAGCGCTCACGGAAAAGCAACGATGCGCCCTCCCTCATTCGCTTGAACACTATACCTATGCGAATTATCTCGCTTATGCGCTGTTCCCCCCGTTATATATTGCCGGTCCGATTGTGACATTCAACAACTTCATGTGGCAGGTCCTTTTTCTCTTCTCCTCTTGTGATAGCTGGTCGATTAAATTAAAGGCTTTCAGCTGCGTCGACCGGTCGACATTCGACTGAGAACACTCATGGGCTACCTGACGCGGTTCCTAATCAGCCTTCTGACCATTGAATTTATTCTCCACTATATGTACGTGGTCGCAATCAAGGATACAAAAGCTTGGCAGGGTGATACACCACTGGAGCTGAGCATGATTGGGTTTTGGAACCTTATGATTGTCTGGCTGAAAGTAGGTCCTTGCGATAATGACTTTGATTCACGTTAACTTCACATCACTTCAGCTTCTTCTTCCATGGCGATTCTTTCGACTTTGGTCGCTCGCAAGTGGGATCGATCCGCCGGAGAACATGGTTCGATGTATGGCAAACAACTACTCTACATTAGGTTTCTGGCGAAGTTGGCACCGTTCGTACAATCTGTGGGTAGTACGGTAATATATTTTTCTATCCGGGTTGGCATTCACTAACGAGCGGCAGGTACATTTATGTCCCACTCGGCGGCACCAAGAACATAGGCATCACCGCAGCGCTCATATTCACTTTCGTGGCCTTGTGGCATGACCTATCGTTCCGCTTGCTTGCGTGGGGATGGCTCGTCAGCCTCTTTATTCTTCCAGAGTTACTGGCAACCACCCTAGTTCCTAAATCTAAGGTTCGTCCCCATTCTGTAGATTTTATCATCACCGCTCATTTTCGCGCGATCAGTTCGGACAGTATGGATGGTACCGACACGTCTGTGCCTGTGGGGGCGTGATCAATGTCCTTACAATGATTACCGCAAACCTTGTGGGCTTTGTCATTGGGACGGACGGGATCCTGTACATGGCCAAGGAAATCACAGGAAGTTTTCAAGGTAACGTCATTCAGCGCCCTTCGCTTTCTGATGGCTTGTGTATAATCTCGTTTCGTACCTTTTGAATAGGCCTTCGGTTCTTGATTGGGGCGTGCGCGTGTCTGTTCATCGGCGTACAGTTGATGTTCGAGTATCGGTGAGTTGTAGATTTCTTTTCGTATCGTCTCGTTTTGGCAGGACAGCGTCTAACATACCTGATGATAGGGAGGAAGAAATGCGGCGAGGGATCTTGCGGAGGTGTTGACAACTGTATTCCCAGTGGGGCCATATTTGTTGGGAGCGCAGGTCGTTCCTGGACGGACATGCTTAGCACACGCACAGCCCATCTCCAGGTCCGTGGTAGTATGCACAATGTAACGTATTCAAAATATTACATATAAAAACTCCCCAGTTCAAGACCCTAAAAAATCCGTCTTCAAGTTATTGAAGATTGTCGGTGGATATGTTCGTCAATGGACGGCGTCAACAGCCTCGTCTTCGACAGACGATTTCAACTTTGAAGTTTATCCATTTGACGGTGACCTTGCAAGACACCGGCCCAGGGATCTCAATTCAGGGACATCATCCGAGAGTTCCTTCGATCTCCAGACCAAAGTACCATTCAATTACGGTGCACGTGGCGTGGACTCTCCGTTCTCATATGCCCGCCACCCTGTTTAGAACTGAATAGATTTCATCCAGTTATATTCCGCTTGACGTGAGCGTGGTGGCAAGGCTTGAAAATTTCATTCGCGTTCTCAACCGAAGCGGTGTTTACCAATTAGCCATGGATTAGAACAATAACCTATGCATACATACGATGTCTACATCCGATACAATCTGTACGTGTGTGAGCGCACGAGGTATAACAAGGACGCACCGTCTATATTTCCATGCGTGTACTACTGTAGAGGCGATGTCATGAAGCAAATAGCGATGAGGATAAAGTAAAACAAAACATGATATGCTGCCGTCGCAGCGGATGATCCAGATCGCCAAAAGGGAACATGGGAAAAAAAGAAAGACAAATCAATCATGCTGTCGGACCCGATCCGAGTTGTGAGTTCAACTTCTGTTCGAGGTCTCTGGTCCGGTCCTTGGCTCGCTCTCGGAGAAGGCCCCACTTGAACCACCAGTCGTCCGCCTGTTCTTCGGGGTCGTATGCAAATAACTCCTTGACTTGCTCCCACTGCTCGCGCAGCTCATTGCGTGAGAGTGTGGGTCGTCCTTCGGCAACCTCTTGACGTAGCATGTTGTCGCGCCGCTCTTGTTGTGAACCATTGGGCATCATTTGAAACAACAGATTCCCTTGTTCACACTTGACGACACTCGCACAACGACCTTCACGGAGCTCTTGGAGCGCGAACAGGAATATCGGTATTTGGTCCTCTGATCTTAGACGAGAAAAGAGTTTTGCCAGCAGTGCAGAGTCTTCCACGGCGAGTGCACCACCTTGGAGCGATCCAGCCTGGTCGTGAGAGTCGATGGTGAATGGATGTTATCATGTAGTACATGATCTGTTGCACGAACCGGTATCGGATGTGCCGCCTCTCCAATAACCAGTGCTCGGCCACTAGGGTGCACCCAATTTTCTAATGGAGGTATAATCTTCACGTGGACGCGTACAGGAAACATTGCAAGTGCTGCCAACTTGAGTAACCTAAAATGTCGTTAGAGGGAATTGGATAATCTGTTGTGTCCAATACCTTGGCTCGCAATGACCTAAGTGCTTTCGTAACTCCTTGAGACTGGCTTCGGTTGCCCAGCACTCATCATCATGATAGTTATATCGCGTCGGTTGAACCCAGACGTGAAGAGCGTACTCAGCCTTACCACCCTGATAGACTCTGAGTGATCTGGTGTCAGAGTTTGCCCAAAAACGCTCACCAGGTGGAAACCAGCCACGGAAGCATTATGTCCAAGCCATAAAAACATTTTCTAACAAGCGATCAGCGTAAGATATTAGTCACGAAATGTCACCAAACCAACATGTTTTGAACTACACAAGTCTGCAACAGCGGGATCTCGTTGCATCAACTCCACGGGGATAGTCGTACTTTTTTTCAACAGTGAGAGTTGTGGCGGTGATGGTGAAAGAAACATACTTGTAGAACAGGCAATGGGAGGGGGCTGCCCCAAATACACTCTTCCCAGTGATTGTTTGTTGCACCAAACTGGAGCACCCATCGGCACCGACTATCACATCGGCTCGCAGTCTCGTTCCGGATGATAGTGTTACTTGACAGGCGTCACAATCTACCGATACCACTTTGACACCGCTGTGGATTTCTGCGCCGGCTTCGACCGCAGCGTCAAAAAGTAATCGGCGCAGGTCAGCGTGCTACAACATCTGGCGTCAGAAGGGACATTGTACGGTAACGACACCAAAAGTGAGGAACTTACGTGACAGAGCAGAAATGCTCCACCAGTCTCCAAAACTATATCTTCATCCCAAATGTGCGTCCGCAACACTTCACCCGTTTCATCTGTGGGGTGTTCGCAAGATCCCAGAGGAAGCACTCCAAGGAAACCCACATTTTTTCATCTCGATGGAACGAGATTCCATTGATATAGCTCTCAAAGCGTCCTTCAACCCCCACTTGTATAAGATCTTCACAACGTTTGGAGGCAAACGGACGCCTCCGTGTGACATCTATAGGTTCGTCAGGAAGACAAAACACATAATGGTGCGTCACGCACTTTTGAGGTCTCTGCGTTTGTGAACTGTTCGAGAACAACCACGCGGTGCCCTACTCGTCTCAAGGCCAGTGCGCAGGACAAGCCAGCGAGGCCTCCACCAACTACAAGAAAATCAATTGCCAATTCGGCACGTTCACTGGCATGAGCCGGATGGGACTGAGCCTGCAATCAGTACACGGTTTTAATTGGGTAAACGAAGCTGACGCGCACTGCAAATCCGAGCATGATAGGTAGCCAGGCAACGCAGGAGGGGAAGAGAATGGAAGGCAAGGGTCAAGCTTTCAAGGACCGACCATTTAAGTGCTAGCGCGCTGGTACGCGGCTAAGTTCTGTCAGCTCCCATAATGAGGATAGCAGCTTCTCTGGAAGGAAAGGGGGAAATCTTATTTTACTCTCTATTATGTGTGGGTGCAAAAACACGGCGACTGCCCGACGTAGATGTCATTACGAACTCAATGCCCCACGATCAAACCCCGAAATCCTAGTAATAATCGAACTTGTAACTACCACTGGCAGTAGTACCGTGACAGTATTCTTCCTCGACTCATCATGATCACATCCGACTCGCTTCTGGATAGTTGCCAGAGCAAACCTATGCTGACGAGTTTGACGCATGCCACGGGCTCGACAGCGTGGCCAACAACGATCATAGGTCGTGAGTGTTGACTCTCACGTGGATCTGGGGAAACTAAATAGCCTGACATCTTCAGCAGTTTGCACATTTCCCCCCTTCACATCTTCCGGACGCATTTGAGATGCGGCCCTACTAAATTTCTCAACCGGAGAAGCCTCTCGCATGCTGTGCCCGGCTGGCATAGTAGAAGCTCCCAAACATTCAATTGAAACTGGGAGTTGGGTAACGTGCCTCGGCTACTTTGGAAGGACCAGCCTGTGCGACGTAGCCTAGGCTGCGCCCACAGTAGATTCTTCTCTCTCTGACCTAAACTCGAGCCCCGGCGCCTGTGACGGTGTTCTTCATACATGGTCGGACCACTATGGACGCACTTCATTCAAGGCTGAGTTCTCGCTTGTCTTATTGAATCGGCCCCGAATCGCTAAGGAAGCCGCTTCAGTGTTAGCTGAGCCGAGTTCCCCGTCGACAATGAACCTGATGATGCATCTGCTTGGCTTTGGTCTTTGAATTGTCGGAGCGAAGCTGAGGATCATCGGCACGCTTCACACTTTTCAATCAGGTGACATTCAGGTCCTTCCATTGCTTATTTCATCTGGGCAGCGAGGACACCTTTTGATACGGCGGCCGCTCTTGACTCTTCGCAAAAAAATGAACGAATTTGGTTCCCGGTGCGAGGCTTTTTCTGTCTTCACACTCTTCTCCATATGGTAATACTTACTTCTGCTGTCGAACCAGTCCTGATTGACTGTCGAATTTTCATCGCTTCTTTCTCCACGACGGGAGTCGTGCAGTGGGAGGTTTATTTAAAGCTATCAAACAGTCGCTTCCGCGGATATGGTACCGTTTCCCGGTTTATTTATCATTCACAATCGATTCAAATTGCGTTCCGAGGCACGTCCCACCGAACAAAGTGATCTAAAGATCGGACGCTTGGATCGTGTCATCTTGGCGATAGCTGTTGATTATCACGTGGCATCAATAACGGGTCTGGGGACGAGACAATAAAGTTTATCTACTTTCAGACAATACAAATGCACCTTGATGGCCGCACCTTTTTCCCCAGGACATCAGGCCAGCGAGTAAGTTTCGTGGTTCCATGTCCTTCCCAAGCTTAGCCGAGAGCTGGATACTTGAACAGAACTTTGACAACCTTAAGCATGCGTCGTTTTCCGCGGTGATGCATGGAGTACATATCATATCACATCTGCAAAACGGCTAGCCGAGGTAGGAAAAGACAAGAATCCAAACAGCTTTGTGAGAGCGCCACCGGTACCAATTTCGCTACCAGCTGCTACTGACCACTACCAGTAGCAACCATTTCGTACAGTAGCGACTCATTACTATCACAATCCACGAGTACTCACGACTGCCAACCAGTCTGCTGATACATCTACGCACAATTATTCCGTCACTGGGACCGGGATGTCTGTCAGGCTTCGACTCGTGTGCTTCATCTTAGAGAGTCGAGACTCTTGCGCACGAGAAACCGACAATTCATACCATCTGTGTTTTGATGTCCACCTCATTCGTACCATAAGCGATGTTCGTAAATATCTATTGGTATCGTCAGTGCTAACAATCGATTAGATAACAGATCTAGACCCGAGGCTGTGCTTGACCTGGAGTCTTAGGCTGGAGAACCGTCTGGTTTCTGATCATGACCGTGCTTCCGTGAGAGTCTTGACTGCATATAGATCCTACGTGATGGTTAGGGCTAACTCTTTTTAGGATCAAGATTACACTGAATCCTCCGTACAACTTGAAACTAGACGGATCTGGAAGATGACGGAACACATCTTCACTTACAGCGTGCACACTCAGGCTGCACGACCTACTACTGTTTTCCACAAGATGCTGTGCGTCGCGTGATAATAAATGGCGATGCACCAATGGTATAATCCCCGCAATCATTGGATTGCAGTGCTCGGAAAACAGGATCAACGGATATCCTTGCCGTGTGCCTCGGACGTAGAATATACCAGTGCTTGTTCAGCCGGATAGGTGAGTGAAGACGGTCACAATCATGGTTGTGGTTCCGATGGGTCCTGACCATCGGTTGCCCAGCTCATCGTGGTTCACCATCCCCCTGATGCGCCATCCTGCTTGAGCATATGTTTCGCAAAAGCCTAGCAATCGTGCTCGTGACCTCCCATCATTATCTTCCACAGGTAACAATGATCCTTGCAATCAATCAAGGACCTTCATCAAGGGCTGGTAAACTGTGTGCTCGGGAACGGCATTGCCCAGCTGGGGATGACAATTATGTAGGAGGAAAGAGCCGGACATGTGTCAAGGACTCGACCAAAATTAGATCGACGGCACCACTTCATCCCTTCGCCCTCACGTGCCCACAGCTTTTGACGAGTAAGTACTGCAGCTGTGGTGCCACAGGTACTCAAAGTCCAGGTCCAGACATGCGCCAGTGTACATGGGCGCATAAGAGCATGAACGCAACTATGGGGATCCCATGGCTAGCGCAGAGGGCACCATTATTTCACACTTTCAGCCTTGGAAATCATGACATACGTGCCTCCCCTACTAGTCCCAGTATCCGTACTGCACAACTGACACCTGCTGGTAACCTGATATCTCCGATAACAGTACGTGGAGTGAACAACGCAACCTTGGCTCTCTGCTTGATGCCTGTTCCCAAATCGGAGTTCGGACGTGCCCATTACTACGACGTGCGAATGGACTCCCAGTACGACCTCGACTGCATCTTCTGAAGTTTAGAGCTGCCAGTGAATGAATCGTACTGGCCAAAGTAACACTGCCGACGTGTGCATTGTGCCCACTCCAACTCCAACGTCATCTACGCACAGCACCAAGATGAAGGGCCCTGCGAGGTGCACTGGCATGATGGTGCTAGTAATGGGAGTCACTGTGCAAAAGCGGTGGGCAGATTGGATCTATGGTATGAGGATAGGTTTCCATGACACGCACTCAGGTTTAGACTCCTTGAGTCGCGAATCAGTGAGTTCCCTAGGAACGTTAACCAATAATGGATGGGCACGATAAGACACTCTCGCGGGAATCCTGTTACCCGACTCTCAGAGTCGTTGCCGTTATTTATTGTACACGCATGCTGCATTGTATATGGTGGGTGGGATTTCAAAGCCTCATGCATCGTAATTGAGTAATCCACAGACGTTTGGATCGTACCTTCGGAAACCTCCAGTTTTCAGATGCGGCGTTCACGAGACTAAATAATCGACGATCAAAACGTACAACATGGGATTAACTGTAGTCACCAGAGGTTCCCTAAATAAAGTTTGTGGGACTGTTGGACCCCGCAACGCAAAAGAGAAAAGAAGAGCAGGAAGAAATGTAGTCTACCAGACAAATGGGATAATTCTTGCCGGGACTTCTTTCATGTACTTGCGATATTCATCCCTGACGGCATCGTCCTTCAAAATCAGACTCTCCTACATTTTTCGTTATGATCAGTCAACGTGGAGGCTGGCGGTCAATTAAGGAAACATGCCTCGATCTGCATCTTGACTGCAAATGCAGATGCTGTGATACCAAGGGCCACGAGGGGCGCGTACGACCAAAACATAATAGACCACAACGCCTCTTTTAAAAGGACGGCGCTATTTGATGTTTAACCTTGGTTAGACATTGTATGTAGGTTCAGAGTTGAGAACAACTCACCTATACGACGGATGACGAACCCATGCATACGGGCCGGTCTTGACGACCCTGGACTTTTCGCGACGCTGATCCCAAGGGTCAAGACAGCTGAAGCAATAGTTATTTCATTTACGTACCCCGATGGCATGCCACTGATCTCCCAAGTGTTCGAATATACTATCTGTAAGGCCCTTAAGGGTAAAGCTAGCGATGCAAGCCAGGACCCTCAGTCCATTCTTCCATGTTGAGTCCAGCGTCCCATCTGGAAAGGCAAACTTGGCCATCCAGTCTGGTTGCTGGAACCCATTGAGTGCCACTGCGCCAACATAAATCAGGGGTGGAACGAAAATAGCCAATCTATGGATGGGGGTGATGATCCGTCCCAAGAACGCGGGCGGTATGGATTCTGGTCGAACTTTTCCGGCTTTGGATTCGGAGATGACAGCGAGTTGTTTCATTTTGGCGGTGACGTATGGGAAATACTCCGCTGTGCCCAAAACGACGAGCACTTCGAGCCATTGGGGGGGAGAAAGAGGTGACTTGAGACCAGCGATGTACATGACGCGAGCGAATAGGATCTGTACGAATGCGAGATGGGCACTACGAGTCTGGTGGGTTTACCGTTTGTACACCGTTTTTAATTTGTTTCGAATTTGAGTTTGATGCGGTACTTACTACTCACCACGGCGCGGCTGCCGAAAGCATGACAAAGACATGTGTGGATCAAGTCACCTGCAACACGTATGTAAAGTCGCTCTTTTGCAAGCTCCGAGTACAAGATCCGCAACATACCACGACCTTCGAGGCATGATCGTTATGATCCAGACACTCAGCTGGTCGACTTGTTACTAATCGGTTAGCACTGTTGGCCAATGCAAAGTTTATGTCTCATTAGGATCAAAGGGAGAAGCTGCGAAACGTAGTCTGACCTCTGAGTGAACCAACTTCCATCGTTGTCTGGGAGGAAGAGCCGAACCCAATCGATTCAGAGTAGTGTCTTGTCATGGAGTATAGCTGTGGGTTTCGACCGAGACTCTGGTCGTCTGGATATCAGAATGGAACGCGTAACAGTTGTCTTTGTACCCATCCTGAGAGCACCTCCAATGGGTTTAAAAGCGATCTACATCCGACGACTAGCTCATGAGATGGACCCTGACCAGCTTTTTCGCAGCCGAGGTCGTGGCAGGATCATATGGGGCTGATCTGACGAATTTCAACCGCTGCCCCCACTCAGCCCCGCCTCTAGCACGAGCCTCTCACAAGTACTCTCTTCACCATGGCTTCGTTGTCCGGAAAGCTCGCTGCAGCGCTCAATTCGCGAGACCGCCGTCTGATCCGTCGTCACCTTCCGCAACCACCATCAGCCACCCAGACCGAGATCGATTTCACGTCCAATGACTATCTCTCCCTCTCTACTTCCACAACCTTGAGAAACGCCGTTCTCTCCGCCCTCGCCGCTTCTCCAGACATTCTCGGCTCAGGTGGCTCACGTCTGCTCGTCCCAGCCCAACCTCATGCCCAACTCGAGTCTCGCCTCTGTCACTTCTTCGGTGCCGAAGCGGTTCTCCTCTTCAATTCAGGCTTCGATGCCAACGTCGGGTTCTTTTCTGCCGTTCCACAACCTCGAGACATCGTCCTCTACGACGCACACATCCACGCTTCCGTACACGATGGCATGCGCCTATCCAGGCTCCCTCCAGATTCCCTCATCTCCTTCCCTCACAATTCTGTCCTCGATTTACGTCTCGCCCTCTCCAAGCTCCTCGAGGATCGTGAAGATCTAAAGAAAGGGAAAACCAGCGTTTTCATCACTGTTGAAAGTCTGTATAGCATGGATGGTACGATCGCTCCCCTCACGCAAATCGTGGAATGTGTAGAGGAGATGCTACCTCTGGGTAATGGGTACATCATCGTTGACGAGGCCCATGCCACGGGAATTTATGGTCCAAAAGGTCGCGGGCTAGTCGCCGATATGGGTTTAGAGAAGAGGGTGTTTGCCAGGCTTCATACTTTCGGCAAGGCATTGGCTTCCTCCGGAGGTGAGCAATGGTCTACTCGTAAAGTGACTACATTGGTAACCCGGACGAACAGCTGTTCTCTTGACGACGGAGCTTGTCAAGGATTATCTACTCAATTATGCCAGGAGTCTCGTGTACACTACGGCAGCCCCGTTCGCGAACATCGTCGCTACCAACTGTTCGTTCGACATGCTTGAGGACGGTACGGCAGAAGCGGTAGGTCACCTTCAAAGTTACCGTCCGTTGGTGGTTAACATCGTCCGTCCTCAGCTCTCAAAGCACCTACTCGCCCTCTCCACATATTTCGTCGATCTTCTTCGTTCGGAATTAAAGAAGTACCCGTCATCGTTGCTTCGCCTTCCTGACCATCTCGCGCCTGCGATCTCTGACCCAGCAACAGAACCAACACCCCCAGAACCAAGATCCGCTTCACCATGGGAGTTCGACCCGCGTGACAAACAATCGTGGCGAAACAAAACGTCCTCCATGCGTTCCAGTGCATCGCGCAACAGAGACATACGCTCTGCTTCGCGTCCGCCCCATCCGACGCCCATAATACCAATCCTCACACCAGAACCACGTGCGCTATCTTCCTTCCTCCTCTCCTACACAACGTCCTCTCCCGCTGTTCCCTCTGCCGTGACATCAGACTCTTCATCGCCCTCGCCCGTACCTTCAGACTTCACGCCATCGACCCCAACTGTGTCAGTCGTACTAAATACGAAACCCATCTACCCACCCACTGTTCCAAATGGTACCTCCCGCGTTCGAATCTGCCTCCACGCCAGCCATACGCGAGAGGACGTCACCCTCCTCGCTCAGGCTATCGTCGCTTGGGCCGAGAAGCGCATGGTGGAGGAGCGCCATAGCAGGGAGCGGTGGCAAGGGTTCGCGAAAGATGTTGGCGTGGAGGCTTGGATGGCAGCCAAGTTATAACCTCTTCTCTCGGGGTTCAATTCCTGGTTCCTGCTGGCTCTGGGGGCAACGATGACCGAGATGGATGAGTACGCCATGGCACGCCTCGGAACTCTGCATTGGTGGTCATTGACATTGGTCATGCCCGCGTCCGGACTCCGCTCCCGTTCGTTCTTGGTAAATCGCCTTGTTGGCATCCCGGCGGGCGACCTTCTTGCTGCACCTCTCTACCTACTTTTGACTAAAAAACGAATTACAAGTGACTTGGAAGAGGGTCACGATAAATATTAGAAGGTATTCACGCTGACACGGCGTTGCTTAGTGACAATGCCTACTATTTATGCGATGTAGAGTCGGATTGTAGACGTAGAAAAACTGACGTGACCTTGCCCTCAACAAAAATTTCTGCCTGTTGGCAGCGACAACCACTGAGCCAGGCATTGTCACAGCCTCTACGGCAGCTCGGCATGACTTAGCGGTCAACTTTTGATGCACCACTCAGCTCCCCGATTCCCTCGCCACTTTTGAGAGAGTGGGCAAGGGCAAGATTAGTGTGTACTTACGTTCGTGCTGATGTTCCTCCTGCGCCTCACATTTTCTGTTGTTCGAGTTCACGACCCGAAGATTCACGGTCTATCAGACTCTATCTCGTGCAATTTTTGAACGCCTCAAGATCATGATTCAATCGGCCGTATACGACTAGATGCGAGCGAACGATTACTTCAAATGATGAACGAGTTAACAACGGAGATCACCTCGCATGGTGCGCAGACAAAATGGGTTGCAGGTATGCGGTCATTCATGCTACTGCAGACAGCCTTGCGATAGATTCAAGTTCCTTGTGGATTTTAGGCAGCGCTGTGCAAAAAAGCTAGAACACTCGGAGGTATACGTAGCTGCAGATAAACGGCAACACGGTGACGCTGTCATTCAGTATGTCCCTCAAGCTCCCAGTCCCGCAAGTTTTTATAAAGCGCAACAAGGTTCTGGCAAAGGGGTCGTAAGAGGATGCTCTATATGATGCAAACCAGGCACGTCCTCCCTGCTTGGTGGGTTGTTTCAAGTTTTATCCACGCAGAGACATTAGGTGATAACCTTCCCATCATCTCCATAGGACTACAAGGTGCTAATGGAAAGGGCAAAAGTAAATTTAATGAATGGTCTGTGGAAGGGAGCGTTAGCTGCCGCTCGTGGTGTAACTATCCTACTGCCAACGTTCACATGACATTAACTCGTAAATCAAGGTTCAAGGTTCCGAGACCGACGATGTGTCGATTTTAGACACTCACGCAGAATGAGGCAGAATGGGTTCGCAGTAAGCAGTCAGTCATCGTACTGGTGATGTTTGTGACTATCACCTTTCAGGTTTCAGATATTGCTGCTCTGAAAAGCTAGAACACCCAACGTTCCCGCATCCTGCGAAGCAAAGTCTGCATGGCGAAGAAGTTATGAGGGGATGCCATAGGTGACCTCCATTCTATCATGCAATTCCCTTGTATTAACGCGGGACCACAGGCGATTGCACTTGACGTAACGGCACCATTGGCCTACGAGATAAAGCATGCAGCCTTAGACGGAGTGGGGCATTATTATGACGATGCTATCAAAGTTGAGCAAATCCCCTGACCCTCTAGATTCGTCGTGAGTTGTATGCTTATATTCATCATAAGAATGACTTGCTGACGTCCGCAGCGGCCAGCCTGAGTATGTTGATTCATCCGACACGAGAGCGACGATAGGCCGAGTCGTTTAATGGACTCTGTTGTCATTTGTCTCGCGTGCTCATCAACACGAAGACTGGTCGCCTGCCGAGCAAAGCTGAGCAAGAAGCAGCATTCGTGTCCCTGCCAATTTCCGATACGTGATGCTATCACCCAAGTGGGAGAAGAACGAGCCACTGTTCCAGAAAGCAATAGATATGGCGGTGTACGACCTGGAGAAATCTCCGACACATAACAAGCTGCAAACGTTCTGCAGGACCGTTCGAGACGCTAGGTCATTTGGGCATGGAATGATGCCTTCTGTATTGACAAGCAGGATCATCTCGTGCTCCAGGTGGCCCTGGTAGCGATGTTCAAATGGTATCGTGGCGCAGCCATGGTGTTTGACTTCCTTTGAGGTGTTCTCCACAGGGCAAGCTGGGCGACCTCGTGGAGAGCCTCTGGAACAGTCGTGCGTGTACGGTTCTGGTTCGTCTGTAGCTCAAAGCACAAGTTTGTCACCCTTGTTGCACCCTCTCCACTATCCTTCCTTTTTTTATCGACTGAAACAGCAAATCCCAAATGGCATTGGAGAGCGTCATTATTGTCAAAGGGGAATTGTCACGCTACTACGGCTTTGCTTCGTGCATACGGCGCCTATGTTACTCTACTAATTTTTGGAACTCGGTGCAGACGTGAAATTCCACACGCGTTTGCCCTCCCGACAAAAACTTTCAACTTGTACTCAGACTAGCCCGACAGGTATCTCTTCCCGAACCATTGATTCCAGTGACATCCTTACCCTTGTATTTTCAGAAACGCGAGTCCACGACATGCCGATCCGACTTATGTGTTCTGTGGCCAAATTTGCCACGTACCCCGCGTTTGGGCTTCCCTTTGAATCGGCACTCGTTGGTGACGTGATTGTTACGCCCGCATATCTTGCATTTGCGTGCCGATTTAGAATGTGAACCGGCTGCTGTACATGCGAACTCGCCCGATTCCTCTTTCTCTTTGCGGCGGTAGTATTCCTCGCACAGCAGGGAGATAAGTTCCTGCGCAGTCGTGACTTGGATCCCGCCTTGGTAACCGAGATAAGAAGTGGTAAACGCTTCCCAGCTGTGGGGAAGCGAGTCGACGAGAATGTATTTGAAATCGAGATCGTCGATGATGTGTCCTGATGAGCGAAGACGCTCACGCATCAAACGCATGTGGCTCAGATGCGTGGGGATGTTGGTGGTTTCCTTTGCTTGGGCTCTGTAAAGCATGCGTATGGTCGAAAAGATCGACCGTTGCCATAGCGGTTCATGGACGGCACGAAGCGCAGTCCACATCTGTGCGGACGTTTTGTACTCGGCAATATGGATCACCTGTTCATCTTTGATCGTGGTCGCGATCAACGCTTGTGCGATCAAGTCTTTGTTCCGCCAATCAGGAACGGCGCTGGGGTCCTGAGGTCTGGGCACGGCGCCAGTGACGATGTCATAAGCGTCGTTGCTCTCTAGAACTATGGTTATGCGAGTTTTCCACGCGAACCAATTCCCGTCCCGGAGCTTCTCGATTTCAGAACAAAATGTGGACCATAAATTCTGGGTGCTCGCGGCAGTCGCTTGAGCAGGTGTCACTGTGGTGGTGACCGCCTGGGCACCGGATGCAGCGACAGAAGGAGTGTTAGGAGGTTGGGGTGGAATAAGTGGCAGCAGCTCAGTGGCAGAGGGCGCCGGTTGGTGAGGCATGGTGTGGAGTAGCGTAGGCCTGTAGGTCAGAGCGCGGGGCTTATAACCTCTGGCGATATGAAAGATGCGCAGAATACGACCTCAGATGAAGATGAGGGGCAAGAGAAAGCTCAATTCTAGAGTCCCCCTAACTTTTCGAGACTCTTCAATTAATGGTACTCGGCATATCTCGGCCAGAGGTAGCTTGTATACATATGTTTGGCCTAATGCCTCACATCGTACTAGTGCATCCAACAGGTTGCAAACACGATGAAAGTTTTGGCAACGATTGCTGTCACGATTTCAAAGGAGGAACTCGATATCATAGAGCTCCCACAAGCCATCAAGGCAGCACGAAGAAAAACGTTCGACTCGCCGGAACCAAGCATTATCACTCTATCCGATCCCCAGGCCTGAAAAAGAAGCCGTGCTCATGCATTGGAGACCGAACGAGTGCGACCTCCTCTGCTCATGGTCGCCATCGTCTGTCCGAGAAATTGTTTGTGCTTTCTCATATTATTCCATCCCCCTTCTAACGTTGATATTTGCTTTTCAGGTCCTCGTTGCCTAGGAGGCAAGAGTCACTCCGAGTCTTTTCATCGTCTTTTTTTTTCGGCTGAAAATGCGAATTCTAGATTAACACGGAAGAGGATTTTTATGAGGGAGAGTCGCGCTACCACGGTTTTGCTTCTTGACGGTGCCCATGTACTAAAACACTTGAGGTGATAGAATAGAGATCGAGATCGAGAGACAGTGGATTTGGAGTGACATTTCAGATCGATGAACATTTGCAGCTGACCCGCCGATAGGCGCTTTTGTGGTCGTCCGAATCTACATTAATGGAGAAGCGTCAATCTTCAGTCCTCAACCGAAAGGTAGGTACACCGTTGGCTTGTTACATGTGGCGGTCGTCGTTCTTGGAGGAGAGTACCAACCTTGTAGGTTAGGACATTGAGGCTACAGGCGCAGTCACGCGCAGGCGACTAAATCACGTTCATGTGACGAGTGGGATGTCTGAATTAGGTTTCTGGAGGACACAACAATGTTTTCAGCTGGCACTAGACACCAAGTTTGAGATGTCCATCCTTCGTTCCGACCATGTCGAATGACTTGACCTGGGAGTCACTACCGCGATGTCAAACCGTCGGTGATCGATTGACCTCTCATTCCCCCTCGGATTGCGGTAGCGATCGAGGAGCGCACGGGAATTACGGCATCCGTTGTATACAGCAATACGGATTTGAACGACAATATTGGGCGGACGTACTAGGAGAGGGACGAGGATGGCAAGTGATGATCAGAGTGTGGTCAACGTCATTGTGTGCATGTGAACGTTCCTTGCTCCCAAGCTTCAGACGATCTAAGGTGATAAGTCGACGACTTTTTCTACAGCCAATACAGAACGGGATCGACTCACGTTACTCCTCTGAGTCGCATGACTGAGAAATCTTTATATACTCGCCCGTCCGCAACAAAGGATACCGAAGGAGTCGCGTAAATGACTCATTACGCGTCTTCGTGGCAGATACACTAGGCTCTTCACTGCAGTAATGATCGGAGATATCAATCTGATTGCAAGAAATCTACAGAAAGATTATGCGAGGCTTAAACAAGTGAGTAAAAAGGAACGAAAACAAGGGCGAAAACATACCCATCAACTATGACGATACGCCAGCACTCATGAAAACCCTCTTAACCGCGAGCCTCCGATCGAGTAGCCCCGGGGCGCTCTCCGCTCCCACCGCTGCTCCGACTGTGTCCGTACAGCACTTGCAGGGACGTTCTCCACCTCGACAAGCTCTTTTACTTTGATTATCTTTCCTGCGGCTTCGGGTGTGTGTTGATGATAGACCGTCTGCATGCGCCTATGCAGGCCAAGCGCGGTCAAGGTTTCTTTCTTGCGGTCGCCGAGCGCGATGGCAGAACGCCGAAGGGTGATTTTGAAGTGGGTATTTGCCTCGTTCTCATGAGAGGGCCCTGACGTGTAGAATCGGGCGAGTGCCTTTTGGAGGACGCTGCGTGGCGACGGGAGACGAACGAGAGACATAGTCACGGTGTAGGAGAAGACGTTTGGTGTGTTGATGACATAAGCACACTGTGCTTGTCATGGTCAGGTTCAAAGCAAGTCTTTTGAGTTGGGGTCGTCTGCGTTGGCTCACGAATCGTAGAATCGGTGGCTTCTCGTCGAACTCATATCCATCTCAAATGATAAACCGACACCGTCTTCGTTTGACGCCAAGCACGTCTATGCTGCTTTGCGACAGAGCGTCATCTTGAACTTTGGTGATATGGGATGGGGCGCCGTTGGGGGCTCGATGACGGGCAAGTGAACTTTTTTCTTTCTGGAACATACCGTTCTAACACGTGAATTACAGTCAAATACTTTTCTCCAACGACGCATCTTTGCATCATACGCGTTGCGCGTGACCAACATAATCTCGCATGGGGGGCTGTGACCCTCCTTACATCTATCAATGGCACGCGGATTATTCCCCATGTCGTACAAGTTTCAGGTTCGTTTCGTTTTAGTGAGAGGTACTCGAGGACCGACGGTGTCGGGTGATAGGAACAATCAGACATGTTCAGCTGGGTGCCATCAAACACAACAGACAAGTCGTCGCGCGTTTCAGGGCAACAGCGAAAACACCAGGTGAGCCACCCATTCCCGAGTCGCTCCGCTGTCCTAAAGTGATTCGGGCGTTATGCAGAACAGTACCATGTCCAGGATTCTTATGAGGGATACCTCGCTCGAAGTACGCGAGAAATCGAAGCGTTACAAGAGTAATCGTTGTGGTCGAAATCACGACACTCCATTACTCAGTGAAGCACTTGCATGTTTACGCTCACCATGGCCCATGTAGCAAACGATTCACCTCTGGTCGATTGCCTGACAGAATACATATTCGTTTTCGAGGTAATACTTAAAGGTGACCACTACCTTCAAGGTTGTCCTGCGCTGCCAGTGTTTCTGTGCTACAAGGGGTGTCTAAAATAGATGTAGCGGCCAGTTGCTACTTTGTTTGTCGTAGCGCTCTGACATTTACTACTTACTGGCATTCAAGCCCGAGTCTGCAAATCAGAATAACCACAAATTGCTCGAACAGCGCCTCTGATTCGCTCACCTGGGACACTCGAACTGCCACGCAAAAAATGTCTGCTGAACGTGAGCGGACCGTGTGCCCCTGGCCCCTGGGCGAGCATACGATACTGCGATGAAGCCGCACGTGCAAACGTCAACCTGCGACTCGCATCATCTTTAATTTCGTATGATAACAAGTATCCACTTCATCCTCGTCAGCGAGAACTTGACTCCCAGGACATCTCTTGACACTTGCCAATGAGTCATCTACGAGTGGCACTGACGACTTGATGCGTCGACCCACTTATTCGATGACCGACCCATCGCGCTCTCTGAATCAGGCTCTTATGCGTTCCACTTGGTACGTTGTCAGACGTGATGCTCCTCCATCTCCTCAGATCTCAGTTCCCGATGAGAACGTCGCCCAGCGCTTGACATATCATCGCATCTTCCATGGCGCATACCGTTGCCGAGGTGGAGTTCTTAAATTGTAATCGTTAGACGTTCATGCAGCACTCGGCATACAAAAGGTCGACCCATTCCTGTCCTGCGTGGGAACGCCTTTCAATCCCCATCTCCATCTTTCCGTTGGAGACGCATACCTTGCTCCTTTGAACCCTGTTTACGACGAGATGAGCTCCGCAGTGGCCGAGAAGCAAGCTGTCACGAGCGAGGAGGACGGTTCGGCTCCAGACCTCTCCCTCACCAACGGTGTTTCACGGGACTACGAGCTCAAGTGCGTGCTTAGTGAGTATTTCCTGGGTGCCCCTCCTTCACGACTCACATCTCGTGATTCTCGTCCGATCATCTAGTCAACAAATGTATGCAAGAAGAGTGTGTCCCTTTTTCGTTCAGCCACCAGTGATGACATCAGTGACCTTGTGATCAGGATCGGGTTCGGTCGTTATCAGTGGCAGCTCTTCGTCCTTAGTGGCCTAGGATGGATGGCAGATAGTGAGGCCATGCTGTTGATACCCCTGAAACACATGCTGACATGACGCAGACCTGTGGTTACAGGGCCTCGCGGTCGTACTCCCGCAAGTACAACGAGAGTTCAACCCATTGTACGTCGAGTATGCGGTGTTGGCCGAATTCGCAGGCATGATCGTGGGTGCGACTACGTGGGGCGTCTTGGCCGATATCATTGGGAGAAAGGTGTCATTCAACGTACGTCCCCTGTAGCTTCGGTCCGGTATCCCGTTCTAACCGGTCGCATGGGAATCTAGGCGACGCTCTTCATCGGAGGCATCTTTGGGATTGCCGCTGGAGGCGGACTCAACTTTGTTTCATTTTCGTCCTTGATAGCATGCATGGGTTTCGGTGTTGGTGGAAAGTGAGTGACGTTTGAATGATCACTGTGAATGATGCTCATACGCACTCCAGCCTCCCGGTAGACGGTATGTATGATCCTTTTAAGGGGACACCTCGGTCAACTACTTGTTCTAGGTGCTCTATATTTGGAATTTATACCTGCGTCGCACCAAGTATGGGTTCTACACCAATCTGAGATCAACATGCTATTGACACCCGTCTTTCACAGTGGACTCTTACCCTACTTTCCGTGTGGTGGGCATTCGGACAGCTGGTCGCTTCCTTGATAAGCTGGGTATTCATCGCAAACTACTCATGCAATCCCTCTGGAGAGTGTCCCAGGGCCGAGAACATGGGTTGGAGATATACACTGTGAGTGCAAATTTGCTGTGTCCCCGACAATATTGATTCGTAGTTTCGCAGTATCACACTGTCAGTATCGGTCAATGCTTGATTATGGGGTCTTCGACTAAATATCCTTGATAGTGGCGCAATCACGTTCCTAATATTCGTAATGCGTTACTTTGTATTCGATTTGCAGGAATCGCCCAAGTATCTCGTGGCGCAGGGACGTGACCAAGAAGCGATCGCGGTATACCTCGTCACTGAAGGATACGAGTCAATTGGCTAACTGTTGTGTTGTCATAGGTTCTTGAGCATATTGCGCGTCGCAATGGCAAGACCATCTCGCTCAAGATTGAGGACTTGAATAGAATCTCGGAATCATCTAATGCGCGACCTAGCTTGGGCGAGATTATACGCCGCTCATTCACCGATGTTTCCTTGTGCGTGCCCTGGATTCATCTTTGAACGATTCTGAATCATCGTCCACGTTTCTTAGCTCTCACATCCGGCCACTCTTCTCTACGCGTCGACTGGCAATTAACACGACGTTCATCATTCTCATTTGGGGGTTCGTGTTCGTATTGAGCCGTGAAACCACGTTCTGACCTCTCGTTCCCAGTCTCATAGGAATCGCATACCCACTCTACAGCTCCTACCTTCCCTTGTACCTCGAAGCACGTGGTTCCGCCGACGGTGCGGCGAGTCTCAACGTGACCTATCGCAACTACGCCATCGTCTCTGTCCTCGGCATCCCCGGTTCGATGATCGCAGGTTACGTTGTCGACCTTACGCGCGGCACGGGCTGGTTCATGATTGGTGGACGCAAGTTCTCGCTTGCAGGATTCACGCTCTTGTCGGGCATCTTCATGTTTTTGTTCACGACAAGCAAGACGCCAGCAGCGGTGCTTGGATTTTCGTGTGCGAACGGTCTCGTGCTGTACGTTTGTTCTCCTCCCTCCCCTCCCTCTCTGTTCCTGGCATGTGATGAGTACGCTAACCCGCTCCTCTCTCCAGGAATGCCGTAAGTGTTGATCAAGCGTCGTAGTGATGACACCATGAGACAGAGTGCACTCACCCCACCCAAATAGATGTACGGCATTCTCTACGCCTACACGCCCGAATCGTTCCCCGCACCTCACCGGGGCACAGGCGACGCCCTCTGTTCCGCGTTGAACCGCGTCGGGGGGTTCATCGCACCGCTCATCAAGATCGCCACGACGCCCAAGACGGGGACCATCTCTGCCGACACTGCCAACGGGTGCGTCTCCCCCCCGGTCCATCTGGCAAGGGACTGATGTATCGTCATGTACAGACCCGTGTTCATCTCTGCGGCCTTGTTCCTCGTCTCGGCCCTCTTCACCCTGTTTCTCCCTATAGAGGTATGTGGGTTTGGCCCTCACGGTTCCCTTGGTATACTCAACGTGAGGTCTTTTCTAGACCGCAGGACAAGGTGCACTCTAAATCAGCATACCCACCCAAGAGATCTCAACGACATGTATACGAATGATATGATAGCACGTGAAAAAAAAAAAGAGGAACGGAAAGGGAACGAGAAGTGGTCGTACCTTGTGACATCGTGATGATTGTGAAAGTGGAGTCGTCGTTTTATTGTATGCAGAAATACAACACCTTCCAATGAAACACTGGCATGTTGCATGTTGCCAGAGACGCCGAGTGGGGACTGCGACAGCCTCTGCAGATATATCAACGAGCAAGTTTGCCCTTGTCATCGACACTCGAGGTGGTACCGAATTCCTTCCATCGCCGGAGAGCCTTGGATTGACGTTGCCACCCGCGTTTTCCATTTTGCGTATACTCAACGTAGGGTCGTTTCTAGACCTCAGGACGAGTTACTAGCGGCAAGCGCTACACCAAGAGAGTTTAACGACAAGAATACGACACGATACGCTACCACGTGAACGACGACGTTGTAACCGTAAAAATGGCATCGGGAGAGAACAAGAAATGAAAGACGGGTCATTACTCGTGTGATGATTATGAACATGAAGTCGTTACAGTTGTATAGCTGCCAGGATGTTTTCTTCTCTCGAAAGGAATACAACACGTTCCAATAAGTTACACGGATCAGAGATAGAAGCATGACGCGGAAAACAGAAATATAGATGACAGAGATGACGACGTGTCCGAATCAACACGTCCCACGAGATGTGAATGGGAAAAAAAAATGATGGAGACAAACAACAAGAATGAAAGAAAACGCACACCGACGTCGACCACCGTCCCACCCGCCTACCCTTGGTACTTTTTGATCAAATCCCTCAACCGCGCCTGTCCAAACGCCAATTCGCCCAATGGCCGTCCGGGTCCAACAGCCGCAGCCGCACCCACGCCGGTCTTGACCGCGCCACCGCTCTTGGACGCACACCGGAGATCTGATATCGTCTCCGAGATCATGGGTGGCAATGTCCGCAGTCCCTCAGGCTGTACGCCCTGCTGCCCCGGCCCGTACGGCGCCTTGACCCGCGCCAGCGACGCCGTCGAGGACAGCATCGGCACTGCGTGCGACGAGGACACGACGGCCGGTACGGTCGTCGCCTTGGTCGCCCTCGGCACTTCGCGAGTTCCAAGACCTAGACCGAGACCCGGCCCCGCACCAATCCGCATCTCGGCACCACCCCCGACGCCCATGCGATTTATACCAACAGGCGCTACACTACCAGAACCCGCACCCGCACCGGCGCCGACACTACCGGGCGGGGACCGCGTCAAGATCGGACTCCGTTTGAGCACGTTCCCCACAGGCTTGCGCACGGCCGGTGGCCCCGTCGTCGACATCATCGGCACCTTGGGCTTCTTTGGCACAGCTAGAGGCGCGGGGGGCATATCCCCTGCTTTGGCGTTCGCACTGGCCTTGGCAGCCCAGAGAGACGCGACTTGGGCCACCTTACCGCCCCTCCCTCCTCGTGCAGACCGTACGTCGTATTGCACCTCGGGATCCGCAGGCTTGGGTGGTAATCGGGGGATGCGTCCTGAAGGGAGACGTCCCGGTTGACTGGATGACGGTTGTGGTGGGTGTGAGGGATGGGTTCGTGGTGGCGCGTCCGATGGCTGTGACGGCTTCACCTCCGCGCTCGGTGACCGAGACATGGGTGGTCGATGCGTCGTCGAGGGTCGATTGGGTGAGGGTGTGGGTGCTTGACGGAAATCGTTGACGGAAGACCGACGTGGAGAAGGCTTAAACGGCGATGCCTCGCCACCAGAGTCACTCGTGGCCGCTACGCCGTTCAAAGAGGAGATGGTGACGAACCCAGACGAGCGTGGATTCGGCGAAGCCGACACGTCCTTGTCCCCTGCGATATCTCCACGGTGACGCTCTCTTGTCTCGTCGGTCGCCGTCTCTGCGAGTGCAGGACTAAAGGATTCACTCTCGGTGATGGGCACGAAACGCGACGCAGTGGGTGATATAAACGATGTCGGATCATCCATGACGGGTGATGCGGAAGCGTCAATCTCTCCTAGCCAAGCTGCGACGCGCCCCTTGGCCTCCTGCCGCAGCTTACGTCCTTCGTCGTCCTTTGCCTTTTTGCGCTCTCGTCGACGGTTTGCCCTTTCGAGCTCCTCTTCGCTATGCTTGCTCTTGCCGAGTTTCCGGGAACTCTTGCCTTTTTGGGTACGTGCATCTCTATCGTCCTCGCTGTGGCTATGTCTCCCTCCTCCCATGTGTTGCGTACGTTCATCTGAGTCCCGGTCTTGCTCCTGTTCCCGCTCTGGGCTCGCCTTTAAGATGCCCTCACGATCGGCGAGGGTTAGACTGGAGATGGCACTGTCGTTGACAGTGTCCGGAGGCGGTCCACTGGGCGGGATGGTAATCGGCTGCACGACGCTGCGAACGTGCGGTCGTTGCTCCGCGTCAAACTTACGCGTGCCGACTTCCGCCAATAGTCGTCGCTCCAACGCATCCAGCCCACTCTCGGGCGGCACGTCCTTTCCCAAGTTCGCTCCCAACCCCGACAGTTCCGTCGGCGCCTTTGGGAATTTGACAGACGTGATGGCCGCGATGAGTGGCGTCGGCGGTGCGGGAGGTACATGGTTCGTAGAGGATGAGAAATCGGAATGGTCGGCCATGGTGCCCTCAGTCCTGAAGAGTGTGTTGACACGCGGACGTTGCGCGAAAAGATGCCTATCTTTGCTGGAAGGAACAGGGGGCGTAGGGAGAGTCTTGTCCACATACAAATTGGTTTGCCGATCGAGCTTGAGACCCTGGGGTCTTTGGAGGTCTACGCCAGCATCGCCTTTGGGAAGATCTAGGCTCAGATTATCAGTCTGCTTCCCTACTTCGTCTGCCATGCGCTCAAGCTTGGTGACATTGCCGCTCTTTGGGACTGACCCAGCGAACGAAGGCTTCGGTGACGGTACGGGGCGTGGAGAATGTAAAACCCCCTGCGAGTCGTGGGGATTTGGCAACGAGGGTATTAGAATCGGGGGTGGGCGAGCACGACCCGGTGTAAGCGGCTCATCTTGGGTATGTGATTGTGAAGAAATATTTGGTGAAACGGCGTAATATTGCGTAGCCGAATGAATGTTCTGTGAAGTTGCGGAGGCAATATGCCCCTGAATATGATCGGGACTCGTGTATCCGTCAATTGTTTCTATCGGAAATCCGGGAGGAATGTGGCTTGCGTAAGAAACGTGTGTGGGAGGTGGTGGCAGCAATCTTGGTGAAGGTGTATAAGAAGTTGACAATCCAGGCGCGAAGTAAGGTGCCTGAGAAGGAGGTCTCGCCGAAAGGGAACGTTGCATTGGAGAATAGGGAACATCCTGCCAGTTATGGGTCTCTTGCTCAATGTGCTGGTTTGGAAAATCACGGGAAACTGGTCGTGCAAAGGGGGCCGGCCATGCAGGATTAAACTGTTGCGGCTGGCTTTCGGTATAGACGGGCATCAAATTGGTCCCATGAGAGGGTGAAAGCAATCCTGACGAGACGGGTGCCGGATATGAACAGGGGGAGGATGTAAGATACGGTGGGGATTCTGGAATTTCAGGGACGGCAAGAGAATGATAGATGTTGAGAGGCAAAATTATGACAGTATCCTCGCTAGGGATGATCGGTAAGACGTCAAGGAAAAGTGGTGAATGGCGCACCTTCCGGGAGGCATTTCAATTCTTAATCTGAGGGTGCAACGTACCTCAAAGAAGCCTTCCGTGTCCCTTCCATTATCGTCAATGCGTAGTCCTCCTTTAACACCGCGCGAATGGCGAGGTATATCGATGACAAGACGAGCTATGCCCTCTATTCCGGGAGGAACGGAGTATTCCGGTCCGCGGAATTCAACTTCGGTGGCGACATCGGAAATATTTGGTGGGGATTTCCCGACCAAGAAAGCCGTGGAGAGGTGAAGGTCTCGCATTAATGTGACTGTGACACCGGATGTCTGAGCGAAGATGTGAGAAAAAAGATTCAGCAGGATAGGAAACAACACACCCAACGTTGTGTGTGATTCTTTAAATGTAAATCTATGCGTGTGGGTTGTCCACCCACAACCACGCGGTTTGTTATGGCTGCCTGGGCCCAGATCTTGCCTCCCTCTGTGATTACCACGGCCTGTGGTGATGGCGCTGCAATCGTCGGATCCCAACTTTCGACAACTTTGACTTCTCGCTCGTCGGTGACCAATCGTTTGTCTCCTCTCCATGCGACACTCACGCTTGCTCGTACTTCATATCGAATGCTGGCGGGACCGAAATTAATCGAGGAAGGAGAAGATGCGGGGACAGGAAAGCGGAAAAAGAACGTGGTTTGACCGCGTCGGGCGGCGAGATGATGGGCCGGAAGAGGCAAATCTCCAGAGCCAGGAATATAATCAGAGTACACAGCGTTGGATGGGGGGAGACCTGGGCCTTGGAATATTTTGCGGGAATGGATAAAGGTAGAAGTCGCGGAGTGTTCCCCAGAGTTGACCTCTTCAACGGTGGTGAGAATCAGGATGCGAACGTGGCTAGACAGACGATGGTATACCTTGAATAGCGTATAGTTCGACCATCATTACGCCTATACCAAGTAACGAGTCGAGGTCGGCACGGCTCTCCACTTCCATCTTTCCGGAGATATGTGTACCAGCAACGAATACAGGATCGGACAGGGCTAGAGTGGCCTTGACCTTTGAGTGGTGGGGAGACGCATTCATTGGTTCTGGACGGGATTGAGAGGCCATGGCGGTTGAAAAGGAGACGTGCAAGTTTCGAGGAAGCTGTTCGAGATATTTATGTGGTCACGAATATGCACGGATGGATGACAGCACTGCTGCAGAATAGGACAAGCTTGCAAATCGACGCTGTGGTCGCCATTTGAGTGTGCGAGATGAAGCACGCATTGCTCAGACGATGTTCCTCATCATGAGCTGGTCGTGGTCGTCGATGTCGGAGACGTCGAGGACGGGCAAAGATCAGAGCGGGCAATGAGCTTCTTGTTTGTCCGTGTTTGCGATTTGCCAAGGCTAGCAACTACTACTAGCACTAAGTGCTACACCATCCTTACTAGACAGCGAACACCATTCGTACAACGACTCCCGCCAACACTATCATGCCAAAGCCTTTTGCAGGACCCTCGATCCTGGTGCTGTGAGCAACATTGGATTGCATTGTTACTGGCCACATGCACACGCTATTGATGGTGCTATTTTCGTATTGGTTGGCACAAGACAGCCAGCTTTCAACTTCAGAGATGCCAGTCGAGTTGTTGGCGGCCCATTTGCACGTCGTAGAGGGTATACCGGTGGGGATTGGCGGGGAAATGCTTTGAGGTACGATGGTTGCGGTCGTGGTACCCATGGTGAGTGGAATATGGAGCTGTGCGCAACAAATGAAGACCACAGTTGCATTGCTCGTTTCGCATACTGCCACCAGAGCCAGTTATGCTTGGCGTCAGGTAAAGGGGGGGAACTCTTACCAGCGTACGGCATGATGAGAAGGATGATTGGGACGCTAGTTACTTGGGTCTTTATATGCCAGTGCTCGCATGAGCATTACAGTAAGCCAATGCTTGATTCTGGGTGTTAGTGTTCATCGACCATGCTAGTCAATGTAAGCAGTGCTATCGGTGGTCTGGATTCGCCGGTGTACGACTCAGGGCAGGAATGTGCCAAGCGTACGTTTATTGACCAGTTCGTTGTCGCTTTCGGAGACGTCAAGGACGGGCAAAGATCAATAACTATGGCAGGTATACTAGCCACCGATAACAACTTGAACCAGGACCGGCCTGCCCCACATTCCACAATTTATTACATAGCGAGCATCATTCGTACAATGACGCCCATCAACAATAGCATCCCAAAGCACTTTGCAGGACCCTCGATCTTGGCGCTGTGTGCACCGTTTGAATTGGGTAGCGTCATTGGCGTACACGCGGTATTGGTAGTGGTGTTTGCGTATTGGCTAGCGCAAGACAGCCACTGTTGCATCTGAGTCGAGTTCGCAGGGAAAAAGCATGTTATATTGGTAAATCCAGGATTCCCGCCTGGGCCGCCTGTGATGGGGACTGTGTTGTTAAGACCCATCGTTGCTACAATATCGCAGTAATAGTGGGACACGGACGAGTTGCTCGTGTCGCAAGCTGCCAGTGTTAGGCTTGTGTTGACGTTGGATGAGATCCTTACCGATGGACGACATGGGTTGACTGAGATGCTAGTGACTTACTTGGATGTTTATATCCCCTGGTTGGATTCGGACTCCTTCGCACCGCTGCTAGTAGTCTGGTGACCAGCCCGTCTGAAAGAGGCATTAAGCCGTCCGTCATTGTTCAAGTTACAGACTAATCGGCGGTGTGGCTTGACCGACTGTACGCGTATCGACCAGCCCTGAAGTGCATCATGTGATCATTGTCACGCTTTGGATTATTATTATTGCGATTTCACAAAATTTATTCAAGTTATTTCTTCGATGCGGCGACGCGGTAACAAATCGCACAAGGTCGGTCGCATTTCTTCCACCATCCACTATAAACTCTCAGCGTTTGGCGCAGGTACCCAATGTCAAACTTCGTCCCCCACCGCTCCAACCTCGTTCCCAACAAACGCACGACCCAGACGCGTCGTACGACCGTAGCTCAGACTCAGAGATACCTCCAAATGCGAGCATGGTTGACCTCTGTCCCAGACCTTTCAGGGGGTTCTCTATATGCGCGACTGGAACAATAGACAAGGTCCGTCATACTACCCAATCCCGGTACCCACCCTCATACGTTCGTTCAGCCTACACTGTTCAAGATGGCATTCGAGCTCGGCGCCACCTCCACGAGCGATTTCACCGACCGAGTCACTCATCTCATTGCGAATTCCCATGGTGGAGCCAAGTACATGGTGAGTTCCTTGCTCTGCTGTTCTTGATCGTCACTCACGTGCCTAGTGTGCGCTCGAACGCAAGATACCTATCATGACGCCGGAGTGGATTACAGAGGCACATGCCATATGGTTACGTGGTGACGATGTGGACGCGGAACAAGTGCGAAATGTCACCCTGTTTGACTCGAACTGACCATCTGTCCCAGTGCATCTCCAAGCACCGG
>JBBPOE010000087.1:0-60081 GCA_038091295.1 Tylopilus felleus | reverse complement strand
CCAACGCCGAGTTACACCCCTCCAACTACCACCACCTTCTCTTCATCTTCGACGGCCTCGTCAACTACGATCACAACTTCTGCAGCGTCCACTGTTACATCCTCGACATCGAATCCATCCACTGTTCCTACCTCCACACCTCAGGATCCGCAAGTAATCGCACAATTCGATCTTGCGCTGCTGGAGATCGGCACACTGCTTCAGGTGTCGTTAAAGATTCAGATCTAAGACTGGATCCTCTTGTCTCGGTACTGTACGGGAGGTTGATCGTTCCGTTTATTGTCCCTGTGGCAACAATAAAAGCATTTGTCTACTTATTCGTGAGCAATTGCTGCCTGAACGATCCGCAAAAAGACACTTTGGTCCTTTTCATCTGGCTCTCCCTTCCTCCCGGCCTTCCAAAGGTAGTAAAGTCCTCTGATACTATCCGCGAGCGCCGTATCCTCCCTTTGTGGACGTGAAAGGCATTTGGAAAGTGGGACTCCATTGAGCTTTAACGCTACAGGAGAGATTATTGATGCATCTAGATATCCGTCGGGGAATGGAGGAGTAACCAATGCGGAATCCGCCGCAGTCTGTTCTGGGTAAGGGTCGGTGCTGAAGGCTGAAGGCGATTGCAATGAATATGGGTCGTCAAAGACAGTAGAGTAAATCTCCTTTCTAGGAGATATTGTGCTGAGAAGATGTGCGAGCATGTTTGGGGAAGGGGGTTGTTGCCTGGAAGCAGGAGGACGAGAACGAATAGCACCGACCGGAATGTCAAGTACTGGGTTATTTTGCGATGGGAACGGGGAGGCTGATTCATCGTCAGTGGGATCAGCAAGCCGGAGCTTGCGGTGGGTGGGTAGGGGGGAAGGCACCGTGGAATCAGCGGAACCTGAATAGAACGAAGAGTAAGGCTGGGATTTTTTTGAATTGGTACGGAAATAGCAACCTTGGACAGAAGCATACTGTGCCCAGTACGCATCCTCTCCCTTGACAGCATCCGTGCCACTTTGCGGTAGCACGGAGGAGGTCAAATCATATCCTACCGCCCCGTATGCATCCCAGTAGGCGTCATCATCGGCGCTATTGATGTGATCGACTTCAGGGGACGAATGTCGCGAAGGGTCTGCTGCGTTACATGCGGAGTTGCTACCAACCTGAAGTGATTCATGGGGTGTCGAGTACGAGGGATTCGGGAACGGCATGAGGCGGAGGTCGTGATACTTCCAACCATCAGTCTCATCCCAATGGAAGAGCATACGCAACCCGTGGGCATCTGAGGATATTTGTACGTGGGCAACGGTAGATTCGGGGTCTGACGTGTAGCGTGTTGAAAAGCTGGCGTGATCTGATAATGGAGGTAAGCGGTCGAGAAGGTCTATGGTTTTGGCGTTGTCAGGAGACGGCCAGCACAAGTACTCGACGGGAGAGGAGGGGGATATTTGGAGGAAGTGGTGTCGCTGTCGAAGAGGAGTAGAGATGAGATGGGGCGGGAGTGGATCAGAGAGAGGGGAGATGAGGTGGAGGACGAGATCGACAGTGTGGGTGGGGAGAGGATGCATGATGATGGTCATGGAACTAAAAGTGTCTGGTATATCATGGCTTGTGTCTTTCTGCCGGGGCTGCCGACCCCCCTCGTGATTTGATCAGTCACCCCCCCATCTCATGACTTCATTATTATTTTATCCCACAGGCGGTCCGCTCAAAGACTGACACCTCACAACCTCCAGCCATGCGAGTCCCAGTCTTGTTCGCCTGTCTGGCATTGCCACTCCTCTCTACTGCCCAGGTATTCCTTCTCTTCCCTCTTCCTTATTCTTGCACTCACATCCCTCTTCCACCTACAGTCTTCGTAAGTGTCTCCTCTGATTTCGTTGGTGATCATACGTTCTGACTCTGCTCTAGTAATGGCAGCTCGCAAACCACCATCACTTCTCCCGCGAGCTCAGCCAGTCAGTCGTCGTCTGTCTCTGGCAGCGGGTCTGCCGCCGGATCAGGTAGCATCTCAGGCTCAGCGAGTACTGCCGGAAATGCAACTACATCCGCATCCGCATCCGCAACCACGACCTCCAACCTTCCCACCGCGCCTTCCTCTGTCGGCGGCGCGGGCGGTGATGGTCCAAACGGCCAAGCACCAAGTCCCGGAGCATCTGCAGCCGGTGGCATATATGGTCCACCGGATGGCTACATCGCCAGCGCGGAAGCACTTCGGAGCGCTGGGCTCCTTGGCCTTGCTGGGTTGGTCGTCGGGGGTGCTCTGGTCCTTGTTTGATTTCAATCTGGTCGTGTGTCTTGCCTTTGTTGCATGCGATATGATATACCTACCGGGACTTCTCATTATTATTTCTTATGACCCTACCTGTGGCGGACATCATCGATTCCTTGGACTCTGTTAGGTTTGCAGACGCTTATATGTCTGCCTGACATCATATATACATCCCCTCGTTGACGCTTTACTCTACCTTAGTGGACTTTTCTTGCAACAATTACCATTCGATCGATGGGTAATAGTTGGTGTATACACTAAAAGCACGACATCTCGTATAGACTTCTGCACACTGAAATAAACGTCATTGAAAATGCGGAGTTGATTCTGCTGGGCGTATGTATGTATTTGTTACGGTCATTGGTCCCTGCCCAAATCGTTCAGCGCCAATCGGCATCCTACCGATTTGCTCTGTGTCACACCCTTCAAGTTGGTCATTCGCGCATGTCCCAAGCACAGCCGACGGTGAAGAGGCAGCGGATGGATATCAAGGTGCGGTACTATTCTGTTCTCGTAGCATGCCAGCTTCAACAGGCACTTGCAGACAATAGGCACACACGATGGGACTTTTCATTGTGACGAAGCGTTGGCGGTTTTCCTCTTGCGCCTCACGGAAACATATCGTGCCGCAGGTACCTGTGCGAGAAAAGTTTTTTGCTTCCGCACTCTCAACGATCTTGCAGACGTGAAGCGCAGCAGGGACCCTGCCGTTCTAGATCCATGCGATATCGTCGTTGATGTCGGCGCCGTGTATGACGAAAGCAAGCAACGCTTTGATCACCACCAAAGGGGCTTCGAAGAAATATTTGGTCATGGATTTACGACCAAGCTGTCGTCTGCCGGTCTCATTTACAAGTACGTAGGTCTTCCATCATGAGGCAACCGCATGGATGAGTCATTGGAGCAGGCATTTCGGAAAAGAAATTATCGCTGCTCAAACTGGCGTCGAGGTTGACCATTCCAATGTACACGTACTCTGGTTGAAACTATACAAGGTGAATTCTGACGTGCTACCGTCCGTTCGATGACTCATGCTCGTGGTAGGAGTTTATCGAAGCTATAGATGCCATTGATAATGGCATAGCACAGTATCCTACCGGGGAAAGGCCCAGATACAGCAATCGGACCGATCTGTCGAATAGAGTCAGCTGGCTCAATCCTCCATGGAATGTACCAACCAGTCCACAAGCCATTGACGTGCGTTGAAGTGCATGATCTGATACTTTTTCTCACTTGTTTACTAGTCGTGCTTCGCCAATGCCTCGCGGCTTACTGGCGAAGAGTTCCTCGGGAGGTTGAGGTATTATGCAGAGGCTTGGCTACCGGGGCGAGACATTGTTCTTTCTGCTCTCTCCGCACGTTATGATGAAGATCCGAATGGTCGTATCATTTTGTTTCAACGCTTCGTCCCATGGAAGGTAGGCTTGGCACCGCATGCAGTCAGCTACTTTCGTTTCATGGTCGATACAGGAGCACCTCTTCCAGCTTGAAGCAGAACAAGGAATTGCCGAAGATGCTCTTCCATTCTACGTCATTTACCCTGACGAAACTGCTGCGAATTGGCGGGTTCAGGCCGTCCCCGTCTCACCGGATAGCTTTGTAAGCCGCAAGTCACTTCCGGAGAAATGGAGAGGCCATCGGGATGACGATCTATCCAAATTAACTGGAGTTGATGGCTGTATCTTCGTGCACGCCTCGGGCTTTATAGGAGGCAAGTTTTTATGCTCGGCTATATTTTTCATACATGAACACCTGAAATGATAGGAAACAAAACACGAGCAGGCGCTCTCATGCTTGCCAGACTTGCATTGAAATGTAATGATAGTGGCAATGTTAATGAATGATGATGGCATGAACCGCCTTCGATTATGACATCCAGTGTTATTGAACTTGGCGACGCGTACCACCGATTTACGACACGCTGGACACACATGTTGCGATGGCTAGTCTAGATTCAACGAGAATGTGAAAGAGGTCTCAGTCGCACGGTCTCCGTCCAGGACGCTGGTTTGGGGACGACTGCCTCGTGTTTTTCGCATGGACATCACGACCGCGCCACGATGTAGGAGGCCTTCAATAACTCGGGTTCGCACTGTCGCCTTGTCTTCTCGTAGCCATCGACTTGTACTCGTTCCAAACTTTGCAGGAATATTTTGACGAATGCCTTACATCAAGACTCATTACCATCCATTCCTTTTCGTTCTCATCACGGTTTGTGCGATGGCCGAGCTCGGACTCGCGGCTTTCCTGATCAGTGCGGGAAACGAGAATCGGAACTGGCCTAGTGCTCGCTATCGTTCATTGTGCGTTGCTCAAAGTAGGGTTGTAAGAGGTCGCTGACAGTGTAGAGTAGATTGATTCTTTTCGAGTTCAATGCCGTCTGGACGACGATGTTCGGGACAGCTTACTTGCTTTGGATCGTGGACGGTGCTGTGCACCTCCTCGCCAGCATAGCTAGCTCCATCGTTTGGCTAGCTATCACCACAGTGCTCTGGGTAAGCGTGCGCCCGATTAGACATTAACTTGGATTGATGAGGCTCCTCTTTTACAGGGAGTTTCTGCGGGCATGATGCATAATACGCGGACAGGAGGCAACTGTAATTGGATATCAGATTCCGCGTTCGTGAACGCAAGCTCGCCTTGCTATCAGCCCGAAGAACTAAGCAGCGTCAGCAGTTGCAGAGAAACGCTCACCGTGGAGGCGGTGGGGTGGGTTGAGTTTGGACTGTGTGCTCTGACGCTACTGGCAACGTGCATGTGGTTGCGGACGAGTAAACGGAGCTACGTGAGTGAATCTCGCAGACTAGTATGATTACAGACACGAGGATTGATCACCGTTGGTCGGGCTATGCGACAACAGCATTCTAGCTTCTATGTGTGAGAATGGGCGGTGTAAAGGTCGTTATATATAGAGGATGTACATACCACACATGACTCGCCGGGGAATCTCTAGTCCTCGTAGCCGTCTCATTGGCCAGCGGGCCTTTAAGCGATCCGAATTAAGTGTCTTATCAGGCGAGGCACGTTGTCCTAATAAAAGAAACGGTGCTGATGCAGCGAGGCTGCGATATAGATTAGTCATCTTGCGAGTCGGCCGAACAAAACCAGCGATGAAATTTTATCTGATAAGACCCCCCGACTCTGACCGCTCTCATGCAGAGCCCGATCCCAACGTGTCCTCCAAGCCCTAATGACTATGACAGGGTATTCACTACGAATACGAGTCCCAGAGACAATATCACTTCAAGTGATCAGCTTCTCGCCACTTCCACCCAATACACCAGTGAAGACCCCGCAAGCGAACAATTGATATCGCCCGCTAGAGCAGTCTTCGTACGGTCCCTTGCACTTCTGTGTGCCTGCTCTTTGAGCATTGGAAGCCATTAGTATATACACCACTTCTCTCTGTTCAATCCTCGAGCTTACGTCTGAGCAGCGCGTCTTACACTCTTGCTCCTCTCAAGTCTCGGCTGTCACGAGAGCTCGGGACTTCCAACACTGAATTCAGCCTCTTGATAGCTGCTTTCAGCCTAAACAGCACCTGGACTCCCCTTGTTGGCGGAGTGTTAGCCAGCAAACTCGGCACCACCTTCGCGAGTATTTTTGCGACTGGGGTGATTTTCCTCGGTGAGTTCCGGAACCAAATCGAGCCACGCCTTATTCTCATGGTCAACAAAGGTCAGGTGCTTGTGCTCTTTGGGGAATTACAGCAAAGCGTCCGTTTGATGACTCTGGGTCTGTTCATCTATGGCCTTGGGATAAGTCCGCTTGCAGTAGTTCAAGAATCCATCATTGTGCGATTTTTCCACTCACATGGATTAGGTATATCCATGGCGATTGGTCTTGTCGCTGGAAAATGCGCGTCGTTTGTATCAGCGCGTACATCTTATCCACTCTCTGTTGCCTTTGGGCGCCACGCACCGTTCTACGTTTCGGTAGCATTGACGGGCTTCTCTTTCATCATCAATCTCGTCTACATGTTCGCATCTCATTGGTTGATCCGAGGATCTGGAGTAACTCTCGAGGCTTCCGAGGTCCGGCGTGAGGCTCGGCGGCGCGCTGTTTACAGTATCCCCGAGGCCACGGCTCTCGAGAGGGTAGCCAAAAAACGCCATGTCAGTCTGAAGGAAGTACCACTACTCGGCGATGTGTTCTGGGCGTAAGTACATCCTTTCCTACCTCGTACTTTAGCTTTTATTGACTCCCCGGAAGATACATCGGCCTGAATGTGCTTTGCGGAGTGCTGTGGTCACCATTCACCCATCTAGCCGCGTATGACTACGTTATTCCTTGTGACGTTGCCTGCTCACTCCTCTGTCAGGAACATGCTTGAGAAACGATATAATCTAAGCGAAGCGGACGCCAGTACGGAGGCATCATATGTTCTTGCTGGCAGTATGATCTTGTATCCTATCGTGAGTTTAATCAGCAACAATTTCCGAACACGACTGAAACTTAAGAGGTAGTGCGGATATTTGGTGGATCGCATCAACGACTCGAGAGCCACCACACGGATGTTTATGCTCTCTTCTCTTTTAACCATGTTCTGTTTTGCATGGTTGGCAATGCCACCACAATGGACAAGAAGCCCCATGCCTGGAATTATCTCTTTTGCTGGGGGCATAGGATTCTCTCCTCGTAAGTTTGGCACTTCTATGCTTTGTCATGCTGACACTTCAGAAGTTTTGTTAGTGGTCATCGTGCCCAGCATCGTCCCCCTGAAATATGTTTCAACAACTCTCGGCGTGCACAAAGCTGTGAGTGCTACAAGGTATCGTGATATCTATATGTTTACCTCATTCGACAGTTGGAGAACACCGGATCTACTATATTTCAAACGCTTGCTGGACTTCTGCTCGACCACGATACTTCAGGCCACGGATCGAAGCTACTCAATATCCAGTACCTTCTCTACGCGTTTCTGTTTTTTAACGTCTTGCAGCTGGTCAGCCTACAAGGCCTGAATTACCTCAATAGACGTCGAAGGGGAAGTGAACGAGATCCCTATTACCCTGAAGATCTGTTATTTGCGTCTGGCTCTGATGCTGATGCTTCTATGCTTCACCATTCAGAGCCCCTTCATACGAGTTCCATGGTTGAGCAGACGCCACTTTTACCGCACGATGGCAGAACTGCCTGGGATCCTGCACACAATGTTTGCAGGCGGTCCGAAAGACATCGAGGTTACCTGTACGCCTGGCTTTCGGCATTCCTTATCTGCACCGCCTGGTGCTTATTCATGGTTACTGCGTGGTTTCGTTTGCGCTCAAGGGAGGACAGGGGGACACACGAATCATAGCCTGTGTATTTGTTGTTCGCAATGCTTATTTAGCTGCCCCCGCTCGGATGGAGGTCATGTACATAAGGGAATCGATATGCTAGAATGTATTTGGCTTGTATCGTCTCATCTTCGTTTAATACTCACCAGCCAGTGGCCCTTGTTATTCCCGACTTCCGTACAATCGGAAGACGCCGTTGTGGAGGCGGCATCCTTAAAGAGGTCGACTGACAATGGGGACAATAGGTCGAGGTCAGGGAGTGGGTTGCAAGGCGCTTGCACATCACTTCTTCTTCCCTTTTTGCGATTAACATACGTAATTGGCAGCGTCGCACGCCATCGTTCGACCATCTGTCGGGTCTCTGCTGGGTCCCTTGGCCTAACGTATGGCTCTTCACCACCCTCTTTCTCAGATACACCTAGTGGAGCACACGCATCTGCACGGGCGGATGGCGAAATGTCTAAAAAAACTTGGCGATGAGATGCGTTTTGAACTTTAAAATAAAGTCTACCATCGCTCTGTCCTGCCCAGCTGGACAAGGATTCTTGAATGGCATCTGTACCGCAAGTGTCAGATGGTGGCATGTCAAATTGCCCCATCACGTATTCAACTGGTTCCGGTAGCTACGACGAATCTGATAAGATTGCTGATTTCGACGAGAAACTAGGTCCTACTCACGCATGGAGGGGAATATCCATCGTCTACGTCAAGTGCAGAGGCCAGCCAATATAAGATGGCGTGCATGACAGTAGGTTGCCTTGCCCGCGCATCGAACGGTGGCGAAATATAGGCATTCGTCCATCCTAGCGATGGTCTCAGCAATAGAAGCGAAGACAAATGGGTGTGCACTTTACCATCAGAAAAGACTCCAAACGACCACTGTTGATAAGAAGTTACAATAAAATAGAAACACTGTTTGCGGACGCATGAGTCCCAAAGCTAAGGCGAATGAGCTTCCATCAATAGTCAGAAATAGTTATGAACCTTGCACCAAAGACGTTCTTTTCCTCGCAAGCGGGTGTTGCCAGCGGGCAGCTAAAATGATCAGCCTTTCGTACCTGGGATATGCTGAGCGTAACTTACAGATTGCAATTCGGTAAATTGCCACATATCTTCAGTAGACAGCACCCATGGGGGTTGACAAACAACAAGCACAGAGTTCGAAGCAATCTCTGCGGTTGACGGACATTCAGTACGTGTGAAGTAGAATTCCTTGAAAATCCGATCATCATAGTGTGGTTGTGTTTCTGATACGAAACCCCAGTCTCTGGTTTGTGGATAAAGAATATGAAGGATACGTTGTACGGTCCTCAGGGGGAAATGATCAATCCAAGCCCATAGTCTGAGGGACGATTTCAACGAATCAAACCACAAGTATGAAATCTAAGATAGCATGACGTACCGATTAAACTCTGTTACTGGTGCAGGTAGGGTCGAGCTTATCTTGAATTTCCGAGCTGAGGGCACAGTCAAAATTTCCCCTGTTTGCTCATCTTGGTCTCGTAGGCTTAAACCCAGGGAGGTATCTGGTACGTTTGTCGTGATCCCTAAGGCAGGTTAAATAATGGCGTCAGTAAACATTGTATATCGAGTAAATGCAAGGGCTGACAATTGTTGACCATGCTGTCAAAGGTATCGTCTAAACATTGAATCGAGGTAAGGTGCCTCTCCTTCCTAAAGCGAGTGGAAAGCGTGTTGCGATGACTTTTATGTCCGGATGGCGGGAGGGCTAGAGCAGGATCACCTCCGTATTTTAGTTCAGGTAAGACCGCATCTTTCATGTAGCCGCGAAGGTCATCGATACCCCACCAAGTCATAGTACAGGTCGGCTATACGTGCAGAACGGGTGATTTCTTTCGGGGAAAAGACAGTTGAACGTAGAAGGCGGCTGCAGGTGTATTGAGGGCAGTCTACATTGTGCCAGCACTTAAGTACAGCGGGGACCTTGACAACCGGGGAATACAACGTCCTATTGTTGTAGAAATCAGCACTCCACCGGAATCCCCTTACACGAATTTGGACATCGGCAATTCCCGCTACGCCGGCGATTGCCGAGAATCAATCCTTGAGCCAAGCCTGGTGGTCCTACCCACCATCGCGTCAAAACCGCCTCAAGAGGTATGTTCTACGTATCTTTGGACGTTTGACCGTTGAGTCTATGCTTCAAACCCACCGTTCTCTTGAGACAGGCTACAGGTCTTAAGGAACAAGGGTGGATGTTGTTGCATTCTCGCGGATGCCTGAGATATGATTCTGACTAGTTTCGTCATACAGCCTCAAGATGGGTGCATACAAGTATATCAGTGAACTGTACAAGAAAAAGCAGTCAGACGTGCTGCGATTCCTGCTTCGCGTTAGGTGGGTTCAACAGCAAGGCACTCGTTCAAATACCCGCTAACTGCTACATGATACAGATGCTGGGAGTACCGTCAGTTGAACGTGATCCACCGAGCATCCCGCCCATCTCGTCCAGATAAAGCGCGCCGTTTGGGTTACAAAGCCAAGCAAGGTTATGTTATCTACCGTGTGCGTGTCAGGCGGGGTAACCGCAAAAAGCCTGTGCCGAAGGGCGAGTTCCTCCGCATCCATTGTGTGCTCGTATTGGCTCAAAATGTTCGTCAGGTGCTACATACGGCAAGCCCGTTCGTCAGGGTGTCAATCATCTCAAGTTCCAGCGAGGCTTGAGGAGTGTTGCGGAAGAACGTGTTGGTCGCCGTTGTGGCAACTTGCGCGTTCTGAATTCATACTGGGTCAATCAAGATGGTGTATACAAATACTACGAGGTTATTCTTGTAGATCCCAATCACAAAGCGGTAAGGACCTTTGTAAAGCTTGCTGCAACCACGCTGACAACTAGGTTTAGATACGCCGGGACGCTCGCATCAACTGGATCGCGAAGCCCGTGCACAAACGCCGCGAGGCTCGCGGACTCACCAGCATCGGAAAACAGGTTCGTCTAGCCTATTTACTCTGAACATCGTTGACTCATACTTTGATTACGCAGAACCGCGGTCTGGGCAAGGGACATCGCCACAACCATACGCCAGCCCGTTCAACTTGGAAGAAGCACAACACCCTCAGTCTCCGTCGCTACCGGTGATTCCACACACCAATACTGCCATGTTGTTACATTTCATTTACGTCCATGTTTGGTATGGCTACTATGTGTCGTTGCAACTTTGATAAAAAACCATGTGTTGTCATTGCCCTCGGATCTGTTGGAGTCACCTGCTGCGGCCGTGTGAGAAAAGTCTACTTCCAAGTGGAGCACGGTGGCCACATGTTCTTCGCGTGTACGTCAATAATAGTCCCGCCAGCTGCGGCGTTGTTCCGGTTCTCCCTTGTATGTGTAGACGGGAGACCGTCAACAACATTCTCTCTCAATCTACCACGAATGGGATACCCGGGACCATCGCTATTACAAGCCCTCTCAATGGTATCACTGGCGCATGCGGGGCTCATGCATCTGCTCTTCCCACATTCATCCGAAGCCGGTAGACCACATATTGATTCCACAAAGCGCACCGCCGTCGATAATACAACGTTGTGGGTGATCCAGGACACGTATGAAGGCTCGACCTTTTTCAAGTATGTTACATGCTTCTCGATCGAGATATCCTGTGCTAATCAAGTTCCGTCACAAAGTACCTTTAACTTTTATACCGGTCCAGACCCTACCAAGTTCGTGCGCATCCTTCGTGAATTTACTAGTACTGACGTACGACTCCTGCAGTGGACTAGTGACGTGAGTCTGGATATCCACGAGTCGATGACTCGACACAAAACGAAACTTCTCCCAGCTTCGTCAACCAATCGACTGCATTCGCCGATGGCCTAGCGTATGTGACATCAGGAAACAAAGTTATCATGAAAGGCGATAATACTACTCAGCTTCCGGAGGGTGTCAATCGTAACAGGTAGTCAAGCACAAACGCTAGCGGCAATGTGCTCATTGAACCATTCTAGTGTGCGCATATCTAGCCAGGCTGTCTACAACACGGGTCTTTTCGTGTTGGACCTCGATATGGCACCCTGGGGATGTGGTCCGTGGGTTTATCTTGCTCATGCATGCCTTCTCTGACCTGTCTTTTAGGTGTATGGCCCGCATTTTGGTATTCAATCAAGCACTCTCGCTAAACTATCCTCCTGACAACGTATTGATACTAGGACCCTGGGAGATGGAACTTGGCCATGGGTACGTATGCTGCCGTATGGAGAGCTTCTTTTTGACTCTGCTGAAGAACGGGGAAATAGACATCATCGAGGGCGTACACGACAACGAACATAACCAAGTCACATGGCACACTGCTCCAGGTACGGCCAGTGAAAATAGCTCGATCTTTGCTAAGCTTCGCGAAGGGTGCAATCTGACGTCTACGACTAATTTTACGGGTACGGTCGTTGTAAGCCATGCACGAGCGTTGGTTGATCAGGTGTACTAACGTTACTCAGCAAACTGATGGCGTAAACAACTTACAGTGCAATGCACTGATCAATAATAACGCTGGTTGCGGGATCACAGAATGGAGCAGGGCGTCCTATGGTCCATACTTTGATTCGCAAAGTGGCGGTGTGTTTGCGATGAAATGGGATGCAAGTGGGATCGCAGTTTGTCAGTTCACGAGTTTGCATGTCTCTTCGAGGTCTAACCTTGCCTCAGGGTCATTTTATCGCGCTGCTATACCCCAAGATATTACTCAGGGCATACCGAACCCGTCGAACTGGGGAGAGCCTGTCGCGGCGCTAGCTTCAACACATTGCAACATTCCACAATACTTTGCGAACCACTCGATCGTCTTTGGTATGTCTTCCAGACCAGTTCGTAGTTTTCAAGCTCACTTTATATCTAGACATCACCTTCTGTGGTAAGACTCCTGGGTGTGTCCAAAGGATCCTTCGCTCATCCGTCTGAACAAGGCGACTGGGCTGGTAATTCCTATTCCACTTCCGGATGTCCGGGAACTTGTACCGAGATATTGATGGGCCCATCGAATTTCGTGGTGAGTGCTGGATTACGCATTCGAGGTCCTCACGTCACGAACCGCTTGCAGAATGCATCATGGATTATTAACTCCCTTAAAGTCTACAAGGCGGTAACTTTATCTAGTGGCTCCTCAAATTCGGCGCTACGATACTTCGTTGATCTTCCTTTTGCTTTGCATATTGCAGCAGCCGTAACTACCATGCAGATCTTGCTATCTTTGCTATAGGTGGACACTGAGATTGTTTATTTCATGATGATGCTACAGGATAGAATGTAGTCTATCATACCCCGCACTCATCCTCTTCAATAGATTAGAGTGAGGTAACCCCATGCTATACCTTCACCATTCGTGGGTTGTCTGTGCCTTTGAAATCAACCTCGGCAAAACCAGCTCTCATGGGAGTGATGCTGGCATGGCCCATTCCGAATGCCCAGCCATCTGTTCCCACAGGTACCACTGACAAATCCGGCTTGACAAGATGCTGGATGTCAGGCGCGAATTTAAACGCAAGGTTGGCTTCCGCTTGAGCTATGCTACCTCCAGAGATAACCCCACTAAGAGCGTCAGACTCCATCTGGGATCCGCGAACTTCTGGAACGTGTTTGAAGAGGCGACCGTACGAGTTACGCCACATGCGTGTCCAGTATACCTGTAAACCTTCAGGGTCCACAAGTTTGTGGATCATGGGAAGGTTCACATTGTACAAGTCAACCTCGCCGTCGGGTGTCCCATCGGGAACTGGGCCCCAATTTGTCCATAGATATTCCACGATACGGATGGAAAGGTTATGTGCAGGCTCATGGAATTCAAGAGGTATGGGATGGACCGCATTGCCATACGAGATCGCGATAGCACGTGTGCGAGAAAGTGCAGCAGACATTGCTGCACCGATAGTGCCTGATGAAAGGGAAAACACGGCTGTAAAAAATGATGAGACTGCCTGCTGATGAGAGAATCTTAATAGCCAACCTGACGTATTCCTCCCAAAGTTTGGTCCTGAAATCTGGATGGTCTCGACGGTCAGGAATGGTGGGTATTGTAGATATGGACATACAACTAGATCGATTTCTCCGGGATATAGATTGTGAAGAGCAACATTTGTACAGGTTGCAGGGGTCTTGATATCATTGCGTGATGTGAGCTCGATGGTTACAGGACAAATTGACTGGTGACCGCACCCCGTCCAGCAGAATCCACTCTGCGATTTCTTTGTCCTTTAATTGTCTGGGGGTATCAGACGTTTCACCCTCTACGCCGTCTGCGGAGATATGAGCGGGAACATTAGAAGCACAGCAGGACAATTTGACCTGGCCCTCTTGGATAGAAATATTTGCCTCGGGTAACTTGAGTGATATGGTATGCTGTTCCTATATATCGACGCTGAGATGATGGTGCTCGAGCTTCGATTGGGATCGGGCACGTCGCACTTACCGATCCAAGACTTTTGAGAACTCGGTATGACGACTCTCACGTTCCATTCTATACGGCGGTTGCAGGGTAAGATCGCGGTGATCACATAAGGGGTTGCCATGGATGCCATTGCCAGCCCAAGGAAGGATGGGGAGTACTCACTAAGATGGTTGGTGAGGTGCTGATAAAGACCAAAGATGTAAGGTGACTCTGCCCCTGGCGGGCCATCGTCGTTCTGATATATAGAGAGGGTGAGTTGCTTGGTGAGGGTGGACATCAAAGGACACTGACGACGAGCAACACCCTGGGGCTAGTGGGGGACATGATCGCCGCTGTTGAACTAGGGGGAGCGTGCCTAGCCCGTGACCGGCGTCTATGGTGTTCCCATAATTAAAAAAACAGTGGTGGCTGCATATCGTCCAGAGCGACGTTTGGGTACGACCAACTTGCGTGTGGTTTGTTTATCCCGCCCAACGACAAAGCCGCCCGTCGTTGTCCATGATCATCACCGTCTGAATCTGCCATGTCTAGTACTACCGCCAACTCTCCGCCTCACACACTCCCCGCCATCCCGACACTCCCCCCCATAAAGATGCACGACGACAGCGACCACAATTCCACTCATTCTCGCAACTCTTCCTTGTCCGCCACCCTCAACGATGCTCCGTCCCCAACTGACTCTCCCAAAATCGCAACACGTCCAGCCCCACTTGCCATCCCTTCTTCCACTCATCTCCCCCCACAACAAAATCTCCGCAAGTCCGTATCCGTCGACTCCTTCATCAACTACGAACAAGAAAACTCGTCCCCCTCATCCACTTCGCGTCCTCCCCGAGCTAACACCCCAGCTGGTCCATCTGGGACACGCAGGACAGAGTTGTCTGTTGATTCTGCACGTCGTTATGACGCGGAAACCGTCCCATTGTACGTTCGGACTCGTGGCGTAAGTATGAGCGCCAGGAGTGACGGTCATGATTCTGCCGTGGAGCAAAACCTTGAATCCGAATCCTGGCAATCTCTGAAAAAGGTTGGCGATAAAAGTAGGAGGGGCTCAGTAAAATACAAAGAGCCACGACAATCTCGTCGTCCCGGTGACCTCAAGCTTCCTGCCCGAAACCACCCACCGGCTGTCCCGACGAGCAACACGCCGAACCAACCTCCCCTACCCATATGTGCTGACACGCGGCGATTGCATTCCACGACATCACTGCAGTCGTTCCCGAGGCATTCTTCCCTCACAGACGTCATATCTGGCCGCGTCAGGAGTGGTAGCCTTGGGGTGCAGGCCAACTCTGGAGGCAAAGGGTTGCTGGCCGATGCAGTCCAGCCAACGGTGAGCAGCCGGCTACGTTGACGGATCACCGAGCGAAATCTAAGACAACGCAGTCGTTCCCCAAGGAGATTTCTATCGCTGTCGTCGGCACGCCTGGTTGTGGAAAATCCACATTCGTCTCAGAAGATGCAAAAGCTTATGGTATTGAAGACTTCACCGCTCTCTTCGACATGTCAGGAAGCTCGATCTCCACACCCTTCCGCTGTAAGCAATGAATGCGTCTTTTCTCCATTTATTCCTCACGTTTTTCAGATACCAGGCGACTCGACTGGGTAAAGCAGAGGGAGGCACCGAGTGTCTCGATCGTAATCCACGAACTGGATATCACAAGACTGACTTCGCCCCCTCGCGTAGATGGCATCTTTGTATGTTATGACAGCGCAGATGTATCGTCATTCGTGCCTGTCTCCAACTTTCTTCGTGCGTCAAATGCTACGCCTTGGCTTTCCGTTCTAATCACTCACCATCCACTTCAAGGGCTGATACGTCCGATGAAGTACCCTGTCGTTGCAATTGCTCTGAGGTCGGATCTTCCTGTGGCCGTTGATCCTCAAACCTCCTCGAGCTTTTTCAAACAGCATGATGTTGGTCTAGTACAAGTAAATCACGTCGGAAACGTAGGGAGGATGAGAAAAGCATTCAAGTATCTGTTAATGTCCATCCTCAGAGTACCGAGTAAGTGTTTGGACGTCATACCAGATATTCAACCTCAACCGTGTTGTGCATACAGGTGCTGACCTTCGAAACCCTGCATCCCCGGAAATGTTAGTTTCTCCCTCCCTTTTCGAAAGTCGAGGGTCAAGCTCGGCAACGCCTACTGCGTCTTCTTCTATGCCTTCTGTCCGCGCTACGTCGCAGGCCAGCTCTTCTCGACTTTCACCAACATCAGCCCTTCCATCATCACCTCCTCCACTGGCAACGTCTCCGACACGTGCCCGCTCGACGTCGGATTTGTTTTCGGAGCACGAGAAAGCAAGGTCTCGCACTTCAAACGAACGCAAACTATCAAATGCGCGCAGTGTCATTAGCCTTGTGGCGAGCAACAGCCTACAGTCACCTTCCGTTTCGTCCTCAAGTCCAGCAAAAGGTGATACACCGAATGGCCCCGAGGATGACGACCGCCCAAAAGAAAAAGAGCCGTAGGTGTCCCTTCACTGTACCTTGCTTTTGACTGAGGCAATGTTTGAAAGTCGATCAATTCAATATGCCACCCTGGACGAGCTCCTTGACAAACTTCTCTTTCTTGCAGTTAGCGGGGATGGTTAGCTCCTGAAGATGACACGATTGTATTCCATCTGACGTTGATATTCAGATCCAACATTCATCGCACATTTCTTGCTCACTTATCGGAGATTTGCTAGCCCTCGAAGCGTCTTGCTGGCTATGCAGAAGCGCATGCGACAACTTGATAACTCATTAGGCGACCTTATGTTTGCTAGTTATGCTCAGATGAGGTAAGCGGGTTGGTACTTGGTAGTTCGCTGTATGCAGCTGATCACCTTCCTGCAGGATTTGTCATCTACTTGAGACTTGGATGCATACTTATCCACAGGACTTCGCTGCGCCAGGTGCAGCAGGCGCTTTGAGCGCTTTGGTGAAATCCATCATTGGAAAGACCTATCTTTTACCTTACGGATCCGACTTTCTCCCTTTTCTGGAACACCTTCCAAACATTTCTGATTCCGATTCGGCTTGGGCACACAAGGTTGACCACCTGGTCGACGATGCCGATGATCCCTACAGCATATCAGACGGTGAAGATGAATCGCTTGCACCCACAACGGATTCGGCGTCGTCTAACCTATTATCTGCGGCACCTTCCCATCAAAAATTGACTTCATCAAATTCGAGAGAGCGTAAACAGAGCTTGCCTTTGAGTGCAAAGACATTGATCATGCCCATCACCACCTCGCACCCCCCTGACGCGAGTGAGGCGTCAACGAAGCAGCTCCTCAAAGAATTGTGTCGCCAGTCATTAGAGTTACAAAACCACGATTGTTCCGAGATCGCTGAAGCAATCACACATGTGGAAGCGAGGCTATTCTTGGAAATCGAGGTATGTTAATTCGTGAGGTATACTTTGTACCTTTTAACGCGTTGGCCTCAAAGCCGAGACATTGGCTCCGGTATACGCTCATTCCTGGTCGTAAAGATCCTGAATCTGACTCTATCTCGCGGTTTAACACCATTTCAAACCACCTGGCGGACTGGTAGGTGTTAAATGCGTGTTTTGTCAACACCTAACATTTCTATAGGGTTGTCTCTTTGATCTTGTGTCACGACAAACCCAAAAATCGAGCGAAGCAAATCGAGAAATTCGTTGACATCGCCCACAAGCTTCGTGCTTTGAACAACTATTCTGCCCTCCGTGCCTTTGTCGCCGGAATAAACAACTCAACCTTTCAAGGCGATGATACGATGGAGATTTTCAAGAGCAAAACGCCAGATCATTACAAAAATCTTTTGTCCTGGGACGTCCTACTCCAACACAGGGGTGCTCACCAAGCCTATCGGATGGCGTTGAAAAACACTAAAGGAGCATGCATTCCTGCTTTGTGCGTACTATATCAATGACTGAGCGGCTGAAGATTGACGTCCTACACAGGGAGGTACACATGTCAGATCTCATCCGTGCTCATGAAGGAAACCCGGATTTCAGCGCCACTGAGCCTGACAAAATCCATTGGGGAAAGTTCAACATGTTTGGGAGATTCATCCAAAGCACAAACCATTGCCAACTACAGTGTCGAGTGACGTCTGATTACAACTTCACTGAACGACCAAAGATTAGGAACCTGGTGTTCAATGAGTATGTGATGCCGGAGGAGGTTAGCATACTCGAATTTAGTCAGAAATCCTCAAACTGAATCAGTCTACAGATGCAGGTTTTAAGAATGGCTCCAGTTTCCGATTCGGACGTTGTTGATGAACCATTCAGACCAAGCTTGCCTCGATCGATCTCACGAGAGGACAGTCACTTTACGCAGGGGAGAGACACTGCTCTCATTCGAAGATTATTCCAGTGGTGATGGGCTCCTACTTGTACTCGGAAATTTACTGTTGTATCGCGAGTTTTCTGTCTTGGTTCTTTATTGCGTTGTCTAACGTCTAACATCGGATACCCTGTTGCATACGTACTACCATCACTGACTGGTTTCTTTTACCTGACGCATTGTATGATATTATGCAGCCTTGAGAGTTTGATACCGTCGCTTCATTGCGTGCGAGTCTTGTTTGAGCTGTCGACATTGTTCAATTGTTCTTGTTCATGCAACCCGATCAATGGTCGCTTGGACCCTCTGACTCTGAGTCGCGCCGTCATGTTTGCCTTTTCCGAGAACAATTGACATGGCACAACAAGCAATCCCAATCTAGACCCCCGTCGCCAACGCCTTCCATACAATACATAAAAGCCGTAGCTTTTACGATGGACAACCCATACCGTTTCATTTCCTCAGACTCTGCGGTACTGGTTTACTCGCAGCTGAATCGCCGTTCATTTATCTATTTCTTGCGGATTTCATCACTGCGATGCTCGCCAACATCTCGAAAGCTACTACTTTATACCTCACACCCGTCCTAATGCTCACCTCTTTATTCCTTATACTTTTCGCGTACCTCGCGCCAGCAGTCATGCTGCGCAGCCAAGTGTCGCTCTTGACGGTAACGCCATCCACGGTGCTCACGCTGCCCGGGTCAAATCAAGTGGTGGATGGCCCTAGTATGTTCATAGGATTGCTAGGCAGGTCCCCATTGTCTCGAGTAGATGATTTTGGAACTCATGTAACCATAGGGTCGTGCACGAAGCCGAACCGCACAGTAGCTCTCACTTGCACGTCGCCCTCGATTTCCCCTATTTACAGTGCGTAATTCCTCCAACATTCGCTGTTGCGAATATGAATTTGGCTTTGACGTGATAGATACTTTGGTGTTCACCTCGAACACGCCTAGCTCTGTATTGGCGGCACCTCCTACTGTTGCACCGGCGTTTCTCGCAACGTCCCTGGCATTCACTGTCGTTTTCTTCATCATGTTCACCGGAATATCTTTCCGACATCTGATGGGCAAAGCAGGAAATGTTTGGGAAAACCCAATGGTGCAGCGGGTTTCCGCCTGGATTGGTATTGCCTCTTTCCTCGTCGGTGAGTAGTGCAGTATCGGGTACTAATATTCGTGCTGAAAATTGCATGTGCCCTGCAGGCTTGGCCTCTTTCCTCATCATTCGTATGTACTTTGGGAAGGCGGCGAGTGATTTCAACCAAAGCATTCAAGGCCAAGGCACCCATGGTCCACAGCTCATCGCAAACACAAGTAATGCTTTCACAAGTAAGCTGTCATTGAATTTTTCCTCGGATCGAGTGTGGATGCTTATTGCATGTGTCAGTGGTTTGGGTTGGCTACGCATTCTTTGCTGTACCAGTGGTCGTTTCATTGGCAAAGCTTCACGTCCTCGCAACAAAATGAATAGATACCTTGCACACGTAGGATCAGGTCTTGGACACTCAGCTTATTACTGTATTCTTCATTGTCACGTTGTAGCATGATTTGATTGGACGAACGATTGGATCCGCATGCTTATGTCAGCGAAAAAAATGTCGCCGCTTCAAATAGTCTGCCAATAAGTACGTGACTGAAAAGGGGGAGTTTTTTTTTTCTCATTAGGCTTTGTTGATGTGAGTTCCAATCGTTCTCTTCATTGCGTGTATTCGTGATGAGCGTTGTATCATCAACCACTACTGGCACCTCTTAGTCGACTTGATACAGAGCTACAGCCTTACGGCCTCTGTATCACTGACATCACCGACTCTCTGACTCTTGTTGCTCGATATCACTTTTCCCTTTCGCAGCGCTAACACTTTTCTTTTCAGAATTTGTAATTGAGCCTCGGAATCCGTCAACGTTTTACATATAGATGGACCTTGTCCTCAGCCACGGGACGAGTTTATATCGGGGTGACCGTGTTCTCCCATGCTTGCTCCTGTCTCCTTGACGCATGTACCCATATCGGAGTGTTCCCAGCCAATTTTTATATATGTCGGTAACGTGATACCACTGCTCCTGTCGCGCTTCATTACCTCAACGCCGATCTCGCCGCCGACAAGAAACACTGCCAGCAGAGGGCTATTCCGCAAGGCTGATTGATCAATCCTCCCCAGAAACAACGCTCAATGTGATTCGCATCCCTAAGACGTGCGGTCTATTGACACCAGATGAAGTTACAATCACAAATGAGACTGTTCTGCTGACAAAGCTTGCGAGGCCGTTGCCGTCACAACTGCATTTTTCAAACGAGCCATAATTTATCGCCCAGCAACCAGTCAATTTCCTTGTGGTTGTGGTTTGCCACTATCATTGACAAGATATAGGTGAATTGCTTGGCCGAAATATTCGTGGAACGTGCGCTTGCTCGCGCCGCTGAATTAGATGACGCGTTGAAGAAGACCGGAAAGGTCGTTGGACTCCCTATATCCCTTAAGGACCAGTTATACATCAAGGGCTTAGAGACGACGATGGGCTACGTATCCTGGGTCGGAAAACACGCCGACAAGAATGCGGTCCTCGTTGACATTTTGGAGGAGTGTGGAGTCATCCCATTCGTTGGGACGAACGTACCACAGACATTGATGGTGCGTTGGACGTGTCCAGCTCTCAGAACCATGATGCTTATTCAAATCCTGGACTTAGTGGCCTGAGACTTTCAATCACATATTTGGCAGGATGACCAACCCCCATAATCGTTCGCTGACTTCTGGGGGTTCCTCTTGGGGAGAAGGTGCTTTGGTTGCCTTGAAAGGAAGCCCCATAAGTATCGGTTCCGACATTGGAGGGTGTGTACCTCTCGAGAATTGACATGTAATAGACTGATCTACTCCCAGCTCCGTGCGTATTCCGTTCGCGATGTGTGGCATGTACGGACTACGGCCTTCGTACGGTCGGCGGTGGTGCTTTAAATTCCCTGGAAGGACAGGACTCCGTGTTATCCGTCTTTGGCCCTATCACCAGTAGCATATCGGGACTGAAGACGTTCATGGAGGCGGTCATATAGGCGAAGCCCTGGCTCAAAGACCCACTCGCCGTGCGAAGAAATGGGACGAAGACGAATACCGGCTCAAGGACTGACGACGGTCGCAAGCTTTGCTTCGCGATCAAGTGGGATGACGGTGTTTGCGTCCCGGATCCCCCTATAACAGTGCTCTCAAACAAGTGCAGGCGGCACTCACAAAGGCTGGTCACAACGGTACGCCAAGGCTCATGCAGTTTCACCGTATTATTTACGACAAATTATGCAGTCACCACATGGCACCCGATCGAACATGGGAGATTCGGTGAATTGCTGGTATGTGATGTCGACTCGCAGTTGTCGAAAATGAAGCAAGACGCTGTTCGTTTGAAGTACGGTATATGGAATGCTGGCTCCACGGAAGATTTCATGGTTAACGCCTCAACGACCGGAGAGCTAGTCACCTCCACCATGGTTCCAGATGGCGACAAAGCTGCCTCGGCATCCTTTCGTCCGAGGGGAGGTGCTCTCACCGCGTACCAGCTTTGGCAGGTTCAGAAGAAGAGGAAAGATATCCGCACCGCGTACTTGGAACACTGGAACAACACCGTGCCAGTGGCTAGCACGGGAACGGGGAGGCCAGTAGACGCCATTATCTGCCCTGTTGCTCCTTTTGCAGCCCCTCCTCATGGGTCCTACAGGTTGGTGGTGTTGATTGGATAGTTCAATCTCCTATGAATGAATGCGGTCTCCAGGTACACCGGTTCTACCATGGTGTGGAACGCTCGACTTATACCGCGGGTTTTCCCTGTGGCCACCGTTAACCGGGCCATTGATGTAAAGCAGCCTCGCGAGAGCTTTGTTGACGATTTCGACCGAGACATTTACGAGCTGTGTATGTCCCAGTTTGTACGGCCCGTTATGTCTTGCTGAGCGACACGTTAGACCAACCCCAGGTGTTCCGAGATGGCTTCGTCTGCTTACAACTCGTGGGACGTACATTAGGGCAGGAAGGTGTCATCGCAATGACCGAGATCGTCGACGCCGCAGTGAAGGCCACCACCGATGGGCAATTGTAGCGTGTGCCGTGGCAGGTAGGATTACAGGTGTATAGCACGACCAAGAATGTAATCAAAGTTTGGCTGAGTGAAGTGGCTGCGCTTCGTTCACGAAAATGCTCGCAGCCCCCATCCCGCTACCCACACACATGCTTGTGCAGAGGATTTTCTCATTCCTCCGACGGAGTTCAGCTAGTCCGGTTACCACTTGACGCACACCAGCTACACAAGGATGAGTAACCTAATCGAAAGGTAAAGGAGGGACTCACTCATCCCGAGAGGATGTGAGAGAGCGATCGCACCACCACTGTAAGGATTACTCAGATACCTGTTGTTGAATAGATGGGGAAATCATACTTGGGATTAGTCTTGCTCATTGGAACTCCAAGCTCCTCTACGCAGTACGCAAACTGTGATGCGAACGCTTCGTTTATCTGCAGAGATCAAGCGGTCAGGTCTATCCGAAAATGAGAAGTGGAAGCTTCATGCCTCGTAGACATTGACGTCATTTTTCGACAAGCCGAACTGGGACAAGACTTTGGGAATGGCTGCAACGGGGCCAACGCCCATGTACCTTGGTTCGACACCTTGGGTGTGTGTTCAGGCTGCGATGGCAATGGTGATAGACTCCAAGACAACATACCGATGACCGTGCATCCGACCCATTTAGCCAAGATCTCCATGCCCTCGGCTTGTGCCCTCTCCCTTGTCGAAAGGATGCACAGCGCAGCACCGTCACCAATGCCGCTGGCATTGCCAGCGGTGGTGGTTTCACCCCAATCAGGAAACACGGGCTTCAAACCCGCGAGGGATTCCACGGTCACCCCGGGACGGATGGTGTCGTCCACAGAGATGACAGATTCACGTACTTTGATTGGAATGATCTCCTCTGCAAATATACCTTTTTCGAGAGCCTACCCAGGCTCAACTAAAAAAAATCAACCGGCTTCGATAAGATGTGATAGGTACCTGGCTGGCTCTGGTGTGCGAAATGAGCGCATACTCGTCCTGCTTTCTGCGCGAGACCTTGTACGTCTGTGCGACCATTTCAGCGGTCCATCCCATAGGCTGGAGTTATGCAACCTCAATATGAGCAAGGGGGGAAAGCTTCCATCTCATACCTGAATGCAGTCGTGTGCTTGCGGATTGCCGTCAACTGCCTCGGCAATAGTGGGTGTTGGACGGGAACTGGTAGTCCGTCGTACAAAAGACGAACAATCGCTTCAAGAGACACTCACTTCACTGTCATGTTCTCGACACCGACGGCCACACCGAGGGATATTTCCTTTGACTTGATCGCGTGGGCGATGTTCCGAATAGCCATGAGACCCGAAGAACACAATCTGTTTACTGTTGATATGGGCACTTCATGGGGTATACCAGCAGCCAGCGCAGCCGCGCGCGAGGCGTAGGCAGGAGAAGGTGGATGGCATGTTCCTGGGGACGATTCTACATTGTACACTCTAAACTTGAGAGAAAGTGCCACCCACCGACACATATGTCCTCTATTTTCCGGGGGTCGAGTCCTGTCTCTTTGATGGTTGCCTGCAGGGTGCGATAAGTACTAAGTAGCCTGTCATGAGAGCACCAGTCATCGAACACACTTTAAACAATGCTTGCATCATCTCATCGACAGGAGTGTCCTTGAACTGGCCCTTTCGGTACCTGCCCATCGCAGTACGCTTTGCGAAGGTAACGACCACGTCGTCCGGACGTTTCTCCAAGATAGCAGCAAGACCCTGTGCTACGTGTGTGGACATGGTTCGCACCGTAGAGATGCAGGCTGTAGAGCGAAGCGTGGACACGAACATGGGCAACAAGCGGTTGAGATCCGACTCCTTGCTCAATGGGTCAATAAATGATTTCTACCCTGACAGGTCTCATGATGAGCGTCGCAATGGCTGAGTGATGCATATTCATAAGCACTCTGTATCTCACAAGCGGTCCGCCGCTGAGCGCTGAGCGCTAAGCAAGCACACGTTTCTGTTCGTCACCATTTTACAGTCTCCAATTATGATGCCCAAGGTCATACATATAGGTTATTTTTGAGTCAGAGTGTCCTTCAGTGGCCAATTCTCGAAACTGGAACACAGAGTTTAACGAGGTGCTTGTCCTGGATCGTCCCTAGAGACCTACGTGAATATTCCTATGATGAGGGTCTGGTTGCGGCCTTGATGGTATTGGACAATGTGTCGTGTGCACCGCCAGACGGTTGTTGTCTGAACCTTGCAGTGATAGTGTCATAACAAGTTCTGCAGGCGCGATGGGCAAGCTTAGCTTCTCCACAAGCTGGACAGTTGACAATGTCTACAAGGAGCAGCGGTCAGAGACGAAGGGTAGTTAGAACAGAGCGTGACGTACTCTGCTTGTCTTTGAGCCCTTTGTTGGCACTGCGCATCGATTTTCGGGAATGGGAGACTTTACTTTTGGGTACGGCGAGGACTATTGGTGGAAGGAGGTCAAGCAGGGGCTGTAGCACAGGCAGTGCGAGGTTGAATGGTGTCTGCGACGCCAAAAACGACGGTGCGGTGGTGCGCGTGAGCCATGGCAGACGAAAAGCAGAGAAAAACGAGCGCGTCTGATGGAGTGCAAGAGCAGCCATGGATGCCGGTAGAAGAGAGTGCCTTGGTTTGGAAAGTTTTGGTGTCGGGTCGGATTACAGCCACTTCAAGTCTCTCCGTAACATCCATCATGTTCAGGCTCACGCGCCCTGTACTACACCAGGTCATCAAGAAGACAACTGGCATCACAGGTCTCGCTGTGCACCCGAATCCGCTCCCGGAACTCACAGAGACATACCAATCCACGCTTTCGGCACTGTCTTCGATCCCTTCGACGTCTGTCTATAGGCACGGTGTGGAGGCCCTTACGAAACACAAGCTTAACATCGTGCAGGGTGCCAACGGGGACATAGTTGCGGTGGAGAAACAGCTGGACGAGGGACAGATTGAAGAGTCTCTGGACATTGCAAAGGACGAGCTGAAACTCGTTCAGAACATGCTGGAGTGGAAAGCGTAGGTGGCCCTTGTTTCTGTGGCTCACACCGAGCTGATCGTCACACAGTTGGGAGACACTGGAGGAAAAGCCACCAGCCGGTCAGTGGGAGTACTTTGGAAACGAGTCGAGACCGATGTCATGACTATGCGGTGGTGATGAAACGAGACGTGACTAGGACAACATGTTTGTTCAGTGTGTTGGTGCAACTACTGCGAAAAGAAAAGACCATTGAGGTCAGTTCATATAAGCTATGGGTAGAGCACCAACGAATTCCTGTCAGCCCTGAGGAAGCAAACGTCCACGACGGGGTTTGCGAGACTAGAATGGGGCCGAGTACTCGGACACATCTCGCTCATTTTTTATACTTGGCGATCTTTTTTTTTTCATTGGATACCAACTAAAGATTTTCGACGAGAAACCATGACAAGGGAGTGATATCTATGTACTAGCAAGCAGCAGGATGTACATATGCGTGAGCGATCATGGAGGGAAGATATATATATTTTTCGCTTTCGTACAACAGAAAAGCATGGAGCACCGCCGTTTGAATTCAGTCAGTTATGACCGACACACCAAACCGTAACCTGTACAATGACCAAAGAGTAGGACAATAGAATATTTGTCGCGGGTTGTCTGTAGGGTTTGCCTACGAGAGAGAAGGGAAAGCAGTTTCGTCATCGACATTGACGGTGCCGGTTGCGGTGCCATTGGCGGCACCACGACCCCTGCCGCCGCGACCACGACCGCCACGGCTCCTGCCCTCGCCTCTGTCACCGCCACGACCGCGACCTCCACGCGCAGGGCGTTCAAAGTGGGCATCGATCTCGAGGAAGACCTTTTCTTTCTTTTCAGCGCGTACTTTTGGGACTGTTTTTGTCTAAAGAGGCGTCAGGGGCGGAACGAAGAGGATTGGACAAGAGGCTACCTTTCCAGAAAAGTAGGCTTCGCCTTCGCCTTTCTCGAGACGGGTTACGCCGTCCCAGTCGTTTTCCGTGCCTTCGTTGGCCTTGCGGGTCTCGAGCTTTGGAAGGGCAGCGATCTCCTTTTCTTTCTGCTGTGCGAGGTATTGGTCAAGAGTGAGTGTATTGTCCTCTTCTTCTTGATCGCGGTCTTTTCTGCGAGCACCGTCTGTTTTTTCGGCTTCGGGTTGTTGTTGTCCTGGGGCAGGTTCTTGAGAGGGAGTGCCCCAATCGCCAGCGGAGGTAGCTGCAGGAGCGCCCCAGTCGCCAGCGGAGGTATCTGCGGGAGCAGCCCAGTCGTTCAAACCGGTAGACTCGTTCGCGGCGTCGAGATTTGCGGCTTCCTCTACCTTTAGCTCGGCGTTACCGTCATCGCCGCCCCAGCCGTTGTGTATTTTCTTGTCAGAGTCACTGGAAGGGGATGAAGGAGGGAGAGGGGAAGTGACGGGTGGACGCACGTCTTTCCGGTGGCACTGTGCTTGTCAAAAGGACGTCCTCTGCCACGGTTTGCACCACGTCCTCTTCCGCGGCCCTCTCTGCGTTCACCGTCGACTGGAGGTGGATGATAAGAGGAGGAGGATAAATAAGATGGAAAGGGACAGACAGCGTTTCTGTTTGGTGTCTGCGGCGACAGGGGTCTCCTCGGATGCGGGTTCGCGATCAGGGTTTGGGCGGGAACCGCCGCGCTGGTAATATTTACCAGTGCGTGCTGCGGGGCCACCCCTCCCACGCTTTGCAGGTGCAGATGCCTGCTGGGCGGCGGGTGTGGGTTCGGGTGCAGAGGGAGGGGGTGGTGGGGAGGAAGCGTCGTCCTCTGTGTGTGGATGAGTGCGGGGATGAGAGCAAGAGGGAATACTGACCGTCGAGGAGGGCAAACGGGTTTCGAGTGGCCACCGACATGGTGGAGTGCAGGACGGGGAAGGCGTTGATTAGCCATGACTCTCCGGGGTCCATATCAGCCACACTGTACAGTTATTGCCACAAAAGAAACCGGACCATTGGCACCCCTTCTCCTTCAACACCACAGGTCAGTCCCTTTGCTGTCGAGTTGTCGTCGTCGCCGTGCTCACCCTCCTGGACAGCCTGCAAAAAGCATCTCGACGACGACCAGTCCGCCTTTCGCAGGACGGGGCCGGTCGAGGACCTTGAGACCGTTGATCGGCTGGAGAGGGATCTGGGATGGGACTTGGGTGCGATGCTGTCCGTGGATGGCCGTTTGGATGGTCTGTTCGAATGGACTCGTTGCAATGTCTCGTTGTACATCTTCTGTATGTATTGTGTGAAATATCTGTCTTTCTTTCTACCACCATGTCCCCCCGTCGCATGGACATTTCTTCTCTTCTCCGCGACCCGTCCCCGCCGATCGACGACCCACGCTCATCCGACAGACCGCGCTCCATCGACGCCCTCCTCCACCACCCACACTCTCCCGAACATCCACCCGCCTCCCTCCTCGCCATCCTTAACACCGACCCCCCACGTCGCTCACCACCCCGCCCACCGTACCTCGGCCTCGACGCACTCGTTCACGTCGCATCCGAAGAACGCCGCAGGATTACCGCCGTCTCTGCACCCTCTCTCCCAGACAGAGACATTGCCCACGACCATGACCGCCCCTCCAGGCACTACAGTTATCCCCCGCCCTTGTACCGACATCCCGACACACCTCCCCCCTTCCAGGCCAATCTCAGACCCCACAAGCGTCCCCGCGACACCTGTCCTCCCGACCCCCTGCGCTCCTCGCCTCCCGAACCCGGCTTCCCACTCCAACCCACGTCTCCAAGTACCCGTCACCACCCATCGGCTAGCCCAACCAACAGTTACCCGATCCTGCGACAGCAACCCATGGATTCCACCCGTTACGTACCGGCTCTCTTGGTCGGCCCACTCAACTCACCTTCCGTCTCAGTTCACCACACTCCCCCATTCTTACACTCGCCTCATCCTATGCACTCGTCCCCTCGCAACATCTCTCCGCTCCGTCAATCTCCCCAACACCTCCGTTCCCAACACCATTCTTCCCCAATCCAAATTGCCTCCCCCATATCCGCACCTGCAGAGGCCGATGTCATGTCTCCGCGATACGGTTATGGTCCAAGGATGGCAGGCGGTATCCAAGTACTCTCCAATGACTCATCTTCCGTCAGAGACCCGCCAAGACTCGATCTCTCAAATTACCCCAGCCCACGACGTGACCTATCCACGGAACGGTTGGCCTCCGAGTCGCATGCTGAATATCCAAAGCACGAACCACCAAAATTATCTCCCCTCTCAGTGCGGGCCTTTTCTCTGGACGATGATAGGCATCAAGTAAAGGCTCCGTCCTACAACGTAGAGGCTCAAGAGTCTGTGTTCCCTCGAGAGCGGGTACGATCGCGTCCTCATCATCTGCCATTAGTCGACCCCACAACGGACAGCATGGGCATACTCGTCAAGGCGGTCGACTTTCCTGGTCAACATTCCCCTGAGCGCCATCCAATCCGTGTTTGGGAAGAGCCGACAACTCGCGAAGCATCTCGACGTGCCTCACCTGCACGCAACTTAAGCATCGTGTCTGGCCCCACAGAAAAGCATACGTGGTCAGGCGCAAATGAAAGCGGGCATAGTGAGCGATCAGCCAAGGACGATAGGATGACGGTGCTGCAGCAGGATGCCAGGGAAAATAGTGTGTCGCCTTCTCCATTTCGTATTTCGTGCCCTCTCACCACCACCATCAGTACCTACCTCTCCGTTCTCCAAGTCGCTGCCATCTCGTCACCCAACCTCGGAGCCTTTGGCGGGCTTGCAAACATTTCTCGAAGAAACCCGCCCCGGTCCCCAACCATCATTACCGATTCCAATGAAATCTGAGCCTCAAGCACACCTTGCGCACACCTCGCTTCCGTACTCTTCCATCCCGCGTGCGCCAGCTTCTCCCGTCCGTGATCCCGAGACCCAATTTGCGCTTCAACCCGAACGTTCCGAGATGCAGGTTGACACGAACACCAGTGTCCCCTTCATGCCCTCTGATCCGATCGTTACCGAGCCAGCGGCATCAGACAAAGCAGAGTTGATGCCTAGGACCTCGGACGCCAACCGCCAGCCATCCCCCGAACCAGCGCAACTTGTGCCAGCCAGGGAGCCAGGGACATTTGGGATGTCGATGCACTCGACCCATGCCAGCGTTTCGGACAGCCCGAGGAGTCTACAACCACAGCCCCTCCCTGTACCCTTTCCCGCTACAGAACATAATTCACTTTCCGAATCTATACCCATCTCCCCACCAACCCAACCAGAGCCAGCCTCTCGCCGATCTTCCGAACCAGCGCACCAGGAGCCACCAGTCTCAGAGCAAACCATGATGGATGTAGATGAAGAGCTTTTGAGCCTTGTCGAAGACCGCCCTGTTCGTGCTATATCTGCGACGCCAAAGACGCAGATTGACTCAAGGTCACCTCTACCGGTCACGAGAGGTCAAGTTGTTGGCGTGGCGGCCGAAAAGGGCTCGATTGAAGCTTCTGTTGGTCCATCACAGTTGCCGTCTTCGCAACCTGGCCCCAAAGGCCCCCTTGTGACAGACGAGGAGAAAGATCGCGCGTCCATGCCCCCTCCAGCAGTGCGTAATAAGAAAGCTGAAAAGGACAAGCCTACTTTGGCCGCTGCTACGTCGACGGGAAGCAGAAAGAAAAAGGATGGAACGTCGAAAGTACGTGGACCGGGTCCATTACTTGTCTGACCAGCTTTGAAGCCGCTCTCGCCATTTAGCCTGCCAAACCCAAGCAACCTCCCAAAGCACGAGCCAAACTCGTTCCAAAACCTAAACCTAAGCCCACTGTGGTAGAAACCCCCTCCAAAGCTGGTACTCCCAAACTCGCAGTAAATCTCAATGCTAGGTCGCGTTCTACCTCTGCCATCCCAGGCGCCGTGGATGATGTTGCCCCGGAGCCAGAGGTAGATCCCAGCGACAAAGAGGATGACAAACTCTACTGCGTATGCAAGACACGGTATGACGAAGACCGAATGATGATTGCGTGTGATCGGTGAGTATCAGAACGGATTACAAAAAGTCCTTCGTGTCCAACTGAAGCAATGGTTTTAGTTGTGACGAGTGGTTCCACACGGTGTGCGTCAATATGCCAGACCTAGAAATTGATCTTGTCGATCAATTCATATGTCCCCCGTGCATTCAAAGTGGGTATCTGCGATCTTGTACTCTCTTAGTAACCTGTTGAGTTATACGTATCATCTTAGAACATCCACATCTGCGGACGACGTGGAAACGGCGGTGTCTCTTTGGACTCCAACACGAAAATCCTTCCTCACCTGAAGCATGTCACAAGCCGTCGCGTGGCGTGTTCTCAAAATATTGCTCTGACGACTGCGGCATAAAATATATGCAGGCACGCATTGCACGATGGGAGAACTCGGGCGGCGCACGCGACCTCTTGTGGGAGAGCGTCAAGAATGCCGCGAAACGAGAGGGTGTGGTAGTTTGCGCCGAGACGAACGGGACAAGTCCAGGAGTTGACAGAAATAGTTTGGAGCCCCAGCCTCTCGACTCCGCAGCGAAGCGAAGAGCCAAACGCGAGGTTGCTCGCCTAAACGCACGCCTCGAGGAGGTGGTCAAGGAGCGCGAGTTCATGAAACGTGACTTGGACACGGTGATGTGGCGCGAAAAAGTAGTTCGACTTGCTTCTGAGAGGGCAGGGAAGGTAGATGAATGTGGATGGGATCAGAGGCTTTGCTTTGGTGAAGAGGAATGGGCAGACTTTGGCTTGGAGGTGCTGGAGAGCTATGAAGAGGAACGAGTTAAGGTGGAGTCGGGAGACGATGCCATGGCGCTCGACGCCGCCTCTTCCACGCACGGAGAGTGGTGGTGTACTGGTAAGAAAAAGTGCGAGCGTCACGCAGGGTAAGCTCCTCCCGCATGATCCTTGTTCATCTATTTGACCTTTCAAGATGGCAGAAACTTCGTGCCGCAGAAGTCTCGTTTGACAAAGAGACAAAAGAAGGGATTCTCCTCAAGCTTACTACACGCGAACGCGAGATACGTAAATGCATTGAAGACATACTATATCCACAGCCAACCGGTAATTTGCAAGCTCCTCCAAACCCAGAAGTCCACCTTAATGGTTCCGAGAAACCCCATTCAACAAGCCATGATTTCGAAAGGGGAAAAAAACGGACATAGTAGCTACGTATAATGTTGTACCCTTATTGCTCCTGCACTGGACGCTCTGCAGTGATATACTCGAAGTCCTCTTGTGTATAGAACAACCTGTCGAACAAGATTGATGTAATTAGTAGTATTCCCATCAGTACCCATCCCCCTCGCCTCCCTCTTTACAGAAGCCCTTTTGTTCATACAAAATCTTTGCCTTGAAATCCTCGCGACTTTTCTTCTTGGCAATGTCGCTTTTGTGATACGGGTCCAAAAACTGATAATCGACTTGTCGTAGTGGGACATCGTCCTCTTGATCCAGGTCCTAGATAGACAAAGCAATCAGCAAACCGAGCGAACGCACGCACTCTGCAGACGTACGATCTCCCCCAATAATACCACATTCTCCCCTCGAATAAGGAAGAGGCCATGCCAGTGCTCCGCAAATGCGTTACCATGGTATATCCGTTCGACGGTATCTTCAAGTACCAGGTTTGCTGTGTCAAATGCTGAGGATCTGCAATAAAATCTGGACATATGTCACTGGCTCACCAAATTGATCGTAAGAACGCAATACACCATGCAACTTTCGACCGTCTCTGAGGACCACCAGCATCTTTCCTAAGCCAAAGTGTGACAAATGGGGGCAAAATGATGGCTCAGGGCGTTGGCTGGTTGTGGATTTGACTCGGCAGACGTACTGTCCACACAATCTACCAGGGATCCCGACGTCGTGAATGGGATGAGTGAATCCATGAATCTCCCGTGCTGCTCCCAGGCAGCCAATAAGTAGACAAAAAGGACAAAAAGGAACGGCCAGTAATTATTTCGATGGTGGTGACAAGTTGTGTGCTGAAAACCCAACTCCCAAGATTAGCACCTTGGTCGGGTCTTTCTTCGAACACACGCCACATGAATCATCTTTTGCAACTTGGCGACAAGCTGATATGGCCGAGTCGTTAAGGCGAGTGATTTGAACGCACATTATCACTTGGGCATTGCCCGCGTAGGTTCAAATCCTGCTGTCAGCGAATTTTTTTCGGTACCTGTCTGAACGTTGCAGGGGCACACGCTTTTTTAGTGTGGTCGAGGGTGATGCGATGACTCGATATCCATAATCCCATTCTCTCATGATAGAGACGATTTATATCGCCAGGCATGGTGAGTCCGTCATACTCCATTGTTACAGCTCACAAACACCTCGCTGTATGCAGGCTTTAGGGCTAACTGGGTAGCCTCAAGCTGGTCAGTCTGAGGGTTGCAATGTTACAACCAGCTCGTCACATAAGAACCATGTTGTAGGACGTCCCCGACAGGTCTTGCCAGAGATCCACCTCTAGCTGCATACGGAGAAGTAAGATTGCCGATTCTCCATGCCGCTAGTTCTAAATGCTACATCGCAGGCTCAAGCTGCGGAGTTGGCTTCGTACCTAGAATCGCTTCCCAAAGACAAACAACCAAGTGCGATCTTCAGCTCTCCCTACTGTAAGCAGCTGCTTTTTATCATATCCTGTCTGTGAACACGCCCGTGCCGCGCATAGATCGTTGCCTTCAAACCTCCAAACCCGTCGCAGAATGCTTGTCTCTCCCGATCTATATCGAGCACGGTTTGACCACTTACGTGCGATGATTTCTGATGTCTAACGGACGCGTGCAGGATTATCGGAATGGTATTCCACCGTTGCCCCAGGAACAGGCTTGTTTCCTCGGCCGAAGAATGCCGTTGAATTGCGAGCGCTGCTGCCCGAGATCAGCCCGTCCTGGAACACGGTAGAAATTGATCCTTCCTGGAGCTCCATCTGGCTCCCTTCTCGAAAGGGGGAAGACGTCGAAGGCATCCACGCTCGGATGTCCGACGTTCTCAGGCGTCTTGTCCACCAGATCGATATGCGATCGGACATGTGTCATCACAAACACATCCTACTGCTCTCGCATGCAGCACCGATTATCGCGATGTGCCGACATCTTCTTGCGCAACCAGATCTGCCGCTTAGAGTCGGCTGCTGCACGTTGTCTCAGTTTACTCGCAAGCATGGCGCTAAGGGGGAATGGGGGGCGGTATTACTGGCCTCTCCTGCTCATCTGAGGGACCAAACATCCCTGAAGGACTGGGGATTCGAGGATATTGCGATTGATGATGTTACTGGCAAGGTGTGTTCCCAATAAAGATCCTGAAGATATCTTCACGTCTGCGGATAGGTCGTTCATGATGTTGGAGTACCAGGTACAGAAGAAGAAGAGGACGATACGTTTGGACCACAGATCTACTCCAACAGGCTGTGAGGTTAGGAGCAGGTGGGTTGATGGCGTGACATGCCCTATTAGATGTGGGTATTATACGGAGGAGACCCGGTCATTGCCTGTTATCGATGCGTATAGAATTACATTGCAGTTGTCTTTGAATACATTTCGAAAAATCTCTATTGGAACGAGATGTATGCGCTCGCGTAGCTCACACTGGAGCCTGTAACACCGGTGCACTTGCTGCTCTGTTCGTAGCGGACGAACTGCAGTTTCGCTTTCTTACCCTCCTTCTCGATCTCGGAAAGCATGCCGAGAAGCACACCAATTGGTTTCCTCCCACAGATGGTGTTGCCCGTCCGGTCTAAATACTCCAAGAATTTCATGTGCGAGTCCGCTGCAGGGGAGTTCCCCTCGGACGACGGGGATAAGGTCAAAATGTCCATAGCTTCGTGATCTAGATCGTGTATTGAATCGTAAATTGGTCTCTGGGATAAGTTCTGCTGAGCGTGGCTCTTTAGATAAATACCGGGTACGTCGCTGGGGAGGGGCTCTGGATAGTAGAAAGTATATCCGTACGATCTACCCCTATGGATGATCAATTAGGAGAGTGGCTGCTGCAATCAGAGAAACTCACCAATGACAGAAATCGCTCGAGATCACAAAGAAGTTTTCTGGATCGGCAAAATACGGCGCGAAGATGCTGCCATAGGCTTTCTGCTGGGATTGGTTGATGGAACCAACAAGAATTGGCACTACTGTGATATCGGAACTAATACGACATGAGTTGGTGCGATAAGGAGCTAGGCCATGAACTCACTCTTTAAATATCTGATACACATATGGGAGATGCATCTCGATGCTATGTTCGTCCTTGTCTGTGTCAATCGACATCGTTCCGAACTTGCCTGTGCCCTTCAGGTCTCCTACAGCTGGGAGCAAGTCACGATCTGCACCATCTAATGGAATTTCCCTGTAGCAACTTACTCTCCTTGTCGATACGTAGCTCTCCCAACGGCGTGGCATAATGATCGCAGCCAGAAACATCACAGCGGTTCAGGTGGACATGATGTGCAGGGCCAAGAATGAAGACACGCTTGCTTGAGTGATACGAATGAGATGGGGGGTCATACGAATTTGAAGGGGACTTACATTCCTTTGGTTTCGATGCACCTGTATGCCCAGGCGGCAGCGCGCCCTGACCACATGTAGCCGGCGTGTCTGCAGATCGTGCAGTTAGATACCAGATGGCAAGACAGTGGTGCAAACGAACGGAGCAATGATTGCTCTGCATCCCACGATGGGAGGTGTGAAATCTGTGGGCTGCACGGCTCCTAGCCATCCATCCAATTGTTCGCCTAATACCTGCTCTGTGATGGATCATTCGTGGCGTGAAGAGTGTCCATATGGTGCACGAGACCTACCATCGCTCTCGTACCAGGACCCGGCGTGCTTTGCAGGTCTGCACCAGACAGAATGAGTTTGATGGGGAGTCGAGTCCAGAGACGCACTCGCCTTGTGCTACTCATGTTCTCCTTTGGCGAGGGTGAAGGTGCGGGTCTGCGGAAGAAGTGCAGGAGAGTCGACTGCATTAGGCAATGGTACACTCAAAGGTCATGATTCATGATGCTTTTAATTAGAGCATAGTTGCACTCGGCTCCAGCATATGGAATGGATACATGTGACGAGAAAAAACACGACAATAAACTACTCCTCTGACCGTAGACGTGCAGCAGGATTCGTTACCTTGACACCAAGGGCCTTGGCCCTGAGACGAAGAGATATCACTGAGTGATCAGGAGGCGTATTGGAGAAACGTACCGCTCAAGGATAAGGGTGCGGTTTCGGCTGCTGACGTTGTGTGCGATCTCTGCAGCGTAACTTTTGTTGTGCATAAGGAGGATATCCACTTCCTTGACATTGCTGACAAGGAATTTCTTATAGCCATTGGGAAGTAGGTGACGGGTCTATGCGTAGATATATAGCCAAACGTCGAGTCGAGAGACGAAATTGTTACCTTTTTGTTGCTCCCGTAGCCAATCTTGGGCATTGGAAGCTGACCCTTGAAACGACGTCTTACTCTGTTGTCGATACCCTTTGGTTTTCGCCATGCCTCCTTGACACTGTGGTAACGATCGGATTGGTGGCGTCTGTATGGGACGGTAAGGGTCTGCAAGGGAGTTATGAGGGGTTCACGGACTTGAATGACTTGGTGCGTTTTTTGATGATGGGGATCTTGACGGCCATGGCAAACTGGAGACAAGTGTCAGTATAGAGTCAAGTTTGGGTGTCCCATGATTCATCCGCGCATCCAACCACGCATCCACCCTCAGCACCTCTTTTGAAGACTCGGAACTCTCGGAGCAGGATGTCACGCCCAATGCGAGATTCAGGGAGAGCGTACTCACGATTTCTTAGCGGGGGGAGGAGGACGATCTGGATGAGCACGACAACGACAGCACCTGGATGGGCTGAGGAGGAAGGGACAAATAGACATCAACACGTGTGGCTGTGTCTGGACCCTGGCAGCGGACCTTGGAGAAAATCACTCGTTCCGTCTCCCTCAAGGGGTTCGCTGCACTCCGGGTTGATCAGCGCGTTTGACCAGCCTTCGAAGCTCCACTGACGAGAGTGGCCACCGTCTACTACTCGCCCAGAGCACAGCCGCTGTTACAGTGACAACGCCGTGTGAAGTGGACTGTGGATTGGCAGTGCCCGTTCTGTGCTACCCCAGTCATAAAAACAGCCATCCCAACAGTCACTTTGTTCACGGCAAGCTTCTTTCGAACGCTCAATCTGCAAGCTTCCGCTCTCTCGTCTAGTTGCTCTTTATGATCGCGGAGTCTGCTCTCGATATTACCTTCGATGGCGATGACTGGCTTTCTCCCGCACCGCCGATGCTCTACAGGACAGCTAGTGTAGGCAACAGCTGGGGTGTCACTCACATCGGACGTGGCTTCAACTGGAACTCTAGTGACAACCGTCCTCCAAGTCCATCCAACACCAGCTCCTCTCACGACAAAACAAAGCCAGCCGTCCCTGATCTCCCAAAATACACATCTATAAAGCCTCCAGGACGTCCCTCTCCGATTTCCGTCATCACTACTTCACACAAGCCACAGGCTTTTGTTTTGGAGCCTGGCGTCCAGCCTCTATCAGAATTGACAGACTCGCCAGTCTCTGGCTTACCTTTGAGCACGCAGCCATATTCCACACTCGAGTCCTTGCAGTCACTTGTTCCTTTTCAGCCTGAAGCGAATCGTTCATTATCACCACGTTCTCCGACTCTTCCCCGCCCTCGCAGGCGGTCATCCCAGCAACGCGTTTCTCTCATTGCTGGTCGTGTCTCAATTGCCCCAATCGATCCACCGTCGCCGTCCCCAGTTATGCCACAAATTCTTCGTCGATCCGGCAGTGCTGGAAATATGCTGTCGTCCGTCAGTACCAGATCTCCAACACCATCATCCGATGGACAGAAGCTTCCAGATGGAAAAACCATTTCGGATTTTTTTATCGAGCGAGAAATCGGCCGAGGTGCATATGGTTTAGTCAAAAGAGCTCGGGAGTATAGGTCCGATGGCTCTCTTGGGGTGAGAAGCTGTTTTTTCACACCACGTAAACTATCCCTCACCGTGTAGTACATAGCCACCCCTGGTCATCAAGCAGATAATCAAGTCACGTATTCTTGCGGATTGCTGGAAACGGCACCATGAATATGGAACGATTCCGATAGAAATTTATGTGATGTCTCTGATATCCTCCACGTCTTACACACTCCCTCCTCCCCGCCCATGGGATTCACGACGACATCGCTCAATATCACCTCCATGTACCCTTGAATGCGATTCCTATTGGGAAGAGGGCAAGGCAGTCAAGGGTCACCCGAATATATGCCCTCTACTAGACTTTTTCGAAGACAATCATTACTACTACCTCGTTTTGCCATCCACCTCTCCCGAGCAGCTTCTGAACGAACCCCGCCCTCCGACAGATCTCTTTGATTTGGTAGAAGCGTACCCAGCAGGCCTCCCCCCTGCCTCCATTCGGAGCTATCTCGGCCAGCTGGCCGATGCTCTCTGTTTTCTGCACGACCATGGGATCGGTAGGTGCTGCTCTGATGCCCAATCAATGAGCGTTTGACAGATCTACGCAGTTCACCGTGACGTGAAAGACGAGAACGTAGTTCTTGGCCCAGATGGCCTATGCGTTCTCATAGACTTTGGTAGTTCAGGACTTATCAAGAATACTGGTTGGGATACGTTTAGCGGGACGTGAGCTTATTGCCTTTTTGAAACCACTTTGTCCTGAATATCAACCTCTGACAAGGCTGGACTATGCCGGACCAGAGATCCTACGAGGCGAGCGGTATTATGGAAAAGAACAGGATGTCTGGGCGTTCGGGGTCGTGGCCTACGTTCTCCTAGTTGGGGAATGTCCATTTTTAACTGCAGCTGAAGCACAGGAGGGCTTGAAGTCGCCGTTTGCGCATGCGTCGATCGCTTTAGACGATCGCTGTGGTGATGAGAAAGCATATGAAGGGGAGGAACAGGACGGAGGGGGTGCCCTCAGGGACGCTGCGGCACTTGTCAGGGCGTGCTTGAAGGTGGAGGTCGATGCAAGACCGACATTCGAAAGCATTCTCCGGTGTCAATTCCTGAGCGGTCACGATGGCTGGGGATCGAAGAAGCCATATGGAAATCAACTACAGATCACTCCACAACCGAGCGCGTTTCCTACACGGGTCTCCTTATAGGGAGATCTAACGAAGCCAAGGTCTGCTGCTGCCCATCATCTCAACTTCACATGCAGGGTAATGGGTTTCTTAAGCCACAGATTTAGGGCATTCTCCCCCTTGGCCTCTGCTTTTATGTTTTCATCCATCACTAGCGATCCCACCATGTCAATCGACAGTGTCTTGTCACTTGGGCACTGTTGTTAGGAGAGGTGCATGTATCAATACCTGTAGCAACCTAATCAATAGATGAGCTCGGGCTGGACGCGATCGAGTGATTCAGATAGACCCCACAGCCGGCCGCGGAGTTTGGATTCGGCTTGACCGGCGCTGGGCGGAGTTGACGGCATATCAGTTTATCAGCAGTCGAATCACATCGATTTTGAATCGATAAAAATTTTCGGAGCGGAAGGGGGTATAACTATCAGCAAACATCTGGCCAGCCTTTCTTTCTTTCGTACCACCACATCCTCTTCCCTTTCCGCATTTTTTTCTTTCTTTCTGTACACATAAGTGAGTATCATCCTATCCATACCCCATCCCTCTCCATCCACCCTCCTCTCTCATCGAGCGATTCTTATCCACGCCATCGTTGTCGTCTGATTCTACGATGATCCATACTGATCACCTGCGCGTAGAAACTCATCAAAATGGGAAAGGACAAGACCCACGTTAACGTCGTCGGTGTGTACCGCCTTCCATCATCAGCGCCTCCTCTGATCAAGTCATCGTAGTCATCGGTCACGTCGATTCCGGAAAATCGACCACTACTGGTCACTTGATCTACAAGTGCGGTGGTATCGACAAGCGTACCATTGAAAAATTCGAGAAGGAAGCCGCTGAACTTGGAAAGGGTTCCTTCAAATACGGTGAGGCGTCAATCAGTTGCGATCGATGTGACAGATCGCTGATGAAACGTCTAGCATGGGTGCTCGACAAGCTCAAGGCTGAGCGGGAGCGTGGTATCACTATCGATATCGCCCTCTGGAAATTCGAGACTCCCAAATTCATGGTTACGGTATGTCATTGCTCCCCACGCACGTACATGTATCCTCACGCGGGCTGTCAGGTTATCGATGCCCCAGGGCACCGTGATTTCATCAAAAACATGATCACTGGTACCTCCCAGGCTGACTGTGCCGTCCTCATCATCGCCGGTGGTACCGGTGAGTTTGAGGCTGGTATCTCCAAGGACGGTCAGACCCGTGAACACGCTCTCTTGGCGTTCACTCTCGGTGTGCGTCAGCTCATCGTCGCTGTAAACAAGATGGACACGACCAAGGTGCGTTGTACATTCTCTCTTGACGAGTGTGGTTTGACGTGTATCAACAGTGGAGCGAGGACCGCTTTAACGAAATCGTGAAGGAAACCTCAACCTTCATTAAGAAGGTGGGCTACAACCCCAAGGCTGTCGCTTTCGTCCCTATCTCTGGCTGGCATGGTGACAACATGTTGGAGGAATCCATCAAGTAAGTATTGCCGTTAGATATTCCTGTTACATTCTCAAAGCATCGCAATAGCATGCCTTGGTACAAGGGCTGGACCAAGGAGGTCAAGAGCGGTACTGTCAAGGGCAAGACCCTCCTCGATGCCATTGATGCCATTGAGCCTCCTGCCCGTCCCTCCGATAAGCCCCTTCGCCTCCCACTCCAGGATGTCTACAAGATCGGTGGTATTGGAACCGTGCCTGTCGGTCGTGTTGAGACTGGTGTCATCAAGGCTGGCATGGTCGTCACTTTTGCGCCTACCAACGTGACTACTGAAGTCAAGTCCGTTGAGATGCACCACGAGCAGCTTGTTGAGGGTCTCCCCGGTGACAACGTCGGTTTCAACGTCAAGTATGTCATTCATCTTTCGAGACTATTGTCACCTCATCCATTTGTCCGCAGGAACGTCTCTGTGAAAGATATTCGCCGCGGGAATGTTGCTTCTGACTCCAAGAATGACCCTGCAAAGGAGGCCGCGTCCTTCAATGCTCAAGTCATCGTCCTCAACCACCCCGGTCAGATTGGTGCTGGTTACGCTCCAGTGCTCGACTGTCACACTGCCCACATCGCCTGCAAGTTCGCTGAGCTCATTGAGAAGATTGATCGTCGGAGTGGCAAGTCTCTTGAGCAGTCACCCAAGTTTGTCAAGTCAGGTGATGCCTGTATTGTCAAGCTTGTTCCCTCCAAGCCCATGTGTGTTGAGTCCTACAATGAGTACCCACCTCTGGGTCGGTTCGCCGTCCGTGACATGAGACAAACTGTCGCTGTTGGTGTTATCAAATCTGTCGAGAAGACTGACAAGAGTGGTGGAAAAGGTAAGGTTCTCGATATCTTCATGTCGACAGGCATATTCATTCTTCCCCTAGTTACCAAGTCCGCTGAGAAGGCCGCGAAGAAGAAGTGAATAGATGTAGAATTACTGTATTCTTTCTTTCTGGCTTTTTCTTTCTCTTCTGTCTCCATTGCTCCTCACGATGTGCATACCTACAATGTCCTTTTACTACGCGTCGTCTGTACGAACCAATGTCAAGTGCATTAGGTCATGCAACATTTTGGCTGGATGTGTGGTAGTCACTTGCAATTGGAAATAGTGGTCAAACACTTGGCCTGATTATACATGACTGTTTTCAAATGTCAGTCGGCCAAGTTTCGAGACATTACAAGGGTAGGAGGAATAATCACATGTCTTGCACAAGCTACATGAAAGGGATAGTCATTGCCTTCCCGCGGTATGGCGGACGAACGTGTGCGTGTTTTAAACGCCAGAGCGTGGCGTGAATCTGCCCGACGCTTCTTCCAGGTGAACGATGGCTGAGCCCAAGGCAATCATCCGCACGTACAAGCCCGACGATGAAAAACTTGTCAAGTTCACGTTTGGGCTGGCCGCTATGGAAGGACTTACCGTTGCCAACAGAAAAAGTAGACTCGAGTTTCCCTCGCAACGAAAAACAAATATTGACTGATCATCGTGCAGCTGCATTCTATCCACTGACCTTGAGCATATGGGTCGGGTTATCGTGTATCATGATTCAGTTACTGAATTGGTGGCCGATACCAGAGTACGGCTGGTTAGGATGGTTGCTGCCGTTGCCGGCCTTCGGTTGCTGGGGCGTTCCGGTATTGTTCGCGATCGACTGGTACATGCCTGCCCTTGACTACCTCCATACGCTAACTCATCCTTCAGGATAAATCGACCATACTTTGAAGATGCTGCATCCGACCTCTTGCATCGGCCCGATTTCGCTGACCTGCAAAAATACTATGCTCGCTCACCCTCTTCAGGGATTTTTATCCTTGAATACGGTAGCAAGTTCGTTGGTCTCATTGCCATCGACGCCTCAAAGGATTCACAATCAGACCAGGCTCTGGTGAAGAAAACCGAAAAGGGTTATATTCTTGTAGACAAGACTAAAAATTTCTACTCCGAGGGCACGTCCTCTGTCGCGAACATCAGGCACTTTTACGTGGAAGAGCGCTTTCGCAAGTCCAACGTGCAGCAGGACATGCTGGCGTTCGCAGCCCGCCATGTTTTCACGACGACACAGGATGTCAAGGTTCTCAAAGCTTCGGCTACTCCCCTTCTGGACTATAAATATAATTGCTTGCGAAATTTGGGATTTTCGGTGGAGAAACAGGCTGGTAAACTTGGTGTTCTTGGCTGGAGGATAGACGCAATGAGCATGGAAAGAGCCCGATGGGAGAGGGACCAGAACAAGGATTCGTCTGACATTTGAATCATGCTGTGATTGTTCTACCTGTGTGTTGAATATATCGATGGCCCTTCTTCCTTCTATCGTCGCTGACCCAAGCGGCTTGCGCCCACACCAACCTTTGATTCTCGTTCAGTCCTCCGCCTCACAGACGTGCTTGCCAGTGCTTCGTAACCTTATCCAGCCCGCAAAACGCCCAGTACAACCCTTGTTGTTCTGCTTTCTTTACCCTCCGTCATCGCTGATCGCGGATTGGCCGAACACTTCGAATGACTCGCCGAAGGTGTTTGACTACACGGAACGAGTTCCTGGATACGACGAAACGCATGATTCACGAGATGAAATCCTGACGGCCGTTCGTTCAGGTCAGTAAACTCTTCAGGGGGAGGCACGCGGTACTCATACCAAACAGTCTCCCCAGGATCACTTCATGTGATCATAGACTCTGTCGACACCCTCGCCGCAGATCTTGCATCAAACTCCCAGACGTACAAGTTCATCAGGTCCCTCCTTAGCCTGATCACCTCTCGTTCGGGTGCGTATACATACTTGCGTATCTCGCACTTTGCTCAGCGTATGTTACTGCAGAGCCGTCGGTCTTGATCCTGCATCTTCTTCACTGTCCTCTATTGCCAATGTTGACACAAACGCGCCTCTCGGCCACTCTGACACACATAATCGCCCATCCTCTGTCTCTCCTTACCCACCTCGCGTCCTCGTACCTCACGTTACCACCGCCCGCTGGGCCCGCTGAAAAGTTTTGGACCGTCTTTATTCCAGTTTCCGAACGCATTCATGAGAGTGAGGCCCTCGTCTATGGACCTGAGGGTAGTGGTACATGCTCCGGAGGAGGGGCAGATCTACCAGAGTTCGTCGTGGAGCTGATAGTGAGAGGAATAGCCACTGAGGGACGCAAACGGGGGATCGAACGGACGATCGAAGCGTGGAATGGTAGCAGTCCTGACCACCTTCAGAAGCTGGATAGCTTGAAGAGCATCTGGTCTCGAAGCAAGTTGCCTGATGAGGTTTGTTGCCTCGCTTTAGAGTCGACCATGGTCTTATCAAGAACTACCAGAAACCGCACGATACGAAACAGACTGCATCCTTCAATCTAAATCTTACTCCGGCCCAGGAGAAATCGAGAGCTCAGGTCCCTCTGCCTTATGCCCACGAAGGTCAGGTCTCTCTTTGTGCTGTAACGCAATATGTGAATGCCGTATTACAGGTAAACCTGTATCCTTGGTTCCTTCTATGGGTGGAGCGATTTTCTATGAACCAGACTCGGCTGATGACATTGATGATGACGATCCCGACGAAGATCTTGACATCTAGCGACTGTCGTGGTTGAGAACTACAAGTATACATACGAATCGCCGACCTAATAGACTTGGGAGAGCTACATAAAGCTCCTCACTCTAAACTCGCCCGTCTTCTTGGCCTCAATTTAACCATCAGCTTTCCAGTCTCCAGGATGAAGTAATCCTTCAGGGAGTCGGTCCAAGTCTTGGGATCGAAGCCGTCATCGAGTTCCATGTCAAAATGCATGATGAACAAGGATACGACTGTCCTCAATTCGAGCATCGCGAGCGATTTTCCCACACAGTTTGCTGGACCCATGGAAAAGGGTATGAAGGCACTACGGTCCAACACAAACTCTTGCGAGTGGGGAGTGTTCGAAAGCCATCGATCTGGCCAGAATTCGTCGGGGCGCGGAAAGAAATACTTCGGATCACGATGCAATACGTAAGGGGGTACTTGGAAATGAGTCCCCTCTTTGAAGTACCTGGACGACATGTGAGATACGAGCGCTAAAAAGCTTGGCTAGACCGTACTGAGTGCCTATCAGCTTGCCTTTAGTGCCCCTGGCTGGTGCACGTTGCAGGCCCGTTGAGACGGGAGGATGGAGACGCAGAGCTTCGTTTCTGACGTGAATTGGAGAATTGGCATCCTTCCCTAACAAAACTGAATGGAACGTACATGATTGCATTTAAGAGAGGAAGACGGGGCAAGATTTTTGTGTCGAGAGGGCTTGTCTCTGTGGGCGGGAACATTGCATCGACCTCCTCACGTAAACGCGCATAGTACGTGGGGTTCGTGAGCAGATAAAACATAGTGATTTTCAAGACTATGGCAGTTGTGTCTGAACCTGCCACGATGGCGAGAATCGCGTTCGAGACTATGAATGGGAAAGGTGATTCCTGCGAATCAGCGAGGTATGCCGTGATCTAAATTCAGCACTCAGCGAAACATGACTATGCACATGGAGGGAGATATTACCAAGTGATAGAAAAGATCCTTCCTATCTGGCTCTCGATCATATCGTAACTTGGCTCGTTGAAAACCAAACGATCCAAAAGCACGCATTGGTTCTCCAATGTAGGGCAGCTCGCGCGCCACACATGTAAACCACGGGATAGATTGACAGAGGCAGGAATAGCTGGGTGAGCGGTGAGAGAACTATTGCAAGAAAAGACATAAACCAACTAGAGTGATCTTGACATGTTGGACAAGAGCTGTTCACTATCACGATCCCGCATGAGTTCAAAGCCACCACCGAAACTTGAGTTGCGGTGCTTTTAAGAACGATATAAGCAGTCTAAGGACTGAGTCCGACTCACGCCATGTCCCCCATGAAATCGAACCTAGGACTACTATAAGCGAGAAGACCCGTGTGGAGACAACACTTACGTGAAGTATCCGATCCAACTGGTGATGTCGACGCAAGCAGCTTCGCCTTGTTCTTTACAGATGGTCTTCAGGGTGTTAATTAGCTGGTATGCACGCTGAAGCATCAACTCCTCGTAATCCTGCAGAGGAGCATCTGAAAAAGCTTTGTTCCAAACTTTCCGTAATACTGCATGACGCTGCAGGTCACGCGTGCCGATCAGGTTGAGATGTCCCATTTCCTTGTCGCTCATCCGAGTCGCTCGCCTCCCCTCGAATACTGATCAAACAGAGGTGAGGTTGAAGCTAGCGCGATAGTCATGTTGTAATCTTACGAGGTCCCTTTGGCATTCCTTGTGAGCCGAGAATGTATGGAAGCATGTCTTTATCGGTAACAGATAGTTCGTTTGGCCCTTGACCACCGTGATCAACACTGCGAGCTCAGGCTGACAGGCATGGAGTGGCGTACCAATGCGGACGATAGGACCATATCGATCGTGTAATCGTTTGCGGTAATGGTGAGCTTTTCCGCGGGAGTATATTATAACCGTCCACAACTGAGATATCTTGCACATGATGGGGCCGGGATACTTTGCGAGGGGGTGAAATGACGAGAGGCGATACACCACGATTGAGGTGAAGAGAGTCACAAAGAAGAGAGAATAAGCGGCCAGAAAGGCCTTCTGGAAAGAAAATGCATGGTTGATCAACACCCATGTCGGAAGCAAAGGGACCGTCAAGACGAGCAGCAAACTCCATGAAATACTAGGGGGTTCATGCTGATTGAAGTGGCGGTGCACAGCCTGGGATTCGTTCGTTAATTGCGTTCCAGAGACAAGTTGAACATGAAAAACTCACCAAGGCGTATAGAACATCAAATATCAAGGCGCTGGCCAGAGAGGTCATGATTGTTGTGCACTGCAAATCTCGGAACCTTCAAGTACTTCTGGTAAGCGGAGTCTCAGAGGCTGTGTGTAAACCATAAATGGCTTGCTTCCGTCGACAGGGCTAAGTTTATCTTTGCACTGGTGAGTGCCAAGGTTACTCTCCACCGTAGCTGTGTCCTCTAGACATGCTGTAGTTCACAGCGCCTGCAAATGGTTAGATCGAGTGGAGGAGGTCCGTCGGTTGGTTCCTTCTTTCCGTATGTGCGAAGCCCATCAGACCTTAATCATTAACCACCCGCCTAATCAGTATATGGTACCTTAACATGAGGCTTACGGGTCACCATTCCAATTACGTCGGGATTATGTATGACTACTTAACCGCATTGGCACTGGTCTCCCATAGGCCATGCTCTTGTCCCTGCACAGTGCACACAGATGAGCGAGAATCAATCCCAGCCTATCCTCAACCCAAACATATACCTCAACTACCTCCAACCCGGCATTGCGACCCAGTATGAAGTAACAAGAGATATATTCCTTGCTACCTTGGGGGTAAGAAACCCATGCCCCACCGGAACGATGATTGACATGGCTGTAGGCTCTATTATGGGATATCCTTTCCAGCCTACCCGACGATTGGAAACTCATTCGAACAACCAAACCTTCTACAGTGCTATTTGCTTACTTTGCATCCAGGTATTTCGCTTTTAAAGTCACATTCGCTCTCCTGATCACGTCCATCAGGACGTGTGCACTTGCTGTGGTACTCATATCGGTGTTGGCGAAAAGTGGGTTACTCATCAAGTGTGCACTTTCCGCAGCGATGAACATCTGTCTCCCTTAGCTGGTCCCGTCCAAAATTGCGGTGTCATGCAATTGATCCTCGCCCTATTCTGGGTTTTTGCATCTGGGTCTTCCTCGTATCTCTTTCTCAAACGTGTCCATGCCGTCTTTCCCCAGGAGAGACTCGTTCGTCACACCTTCACAGCCCTCTGGATTGTTTCAGTTGGCGCCTCCACGGTTATCCTTCCTGGCTCGCTGCACGATTACTATCAGATCGCCGACACGAAGCACTGCATCAACGTCAGCACCAAGAGTTACGTGGCCGCAGCGTTCATCGTACTCTCGTCTTTCGATGCTCTCGTACACAGTGCGATCTCTTATAAAATCCTCAAGTTTCATCGCACCAAAAAATTGACCGGGTGGAAGGCTGTCTTTTGCAAGGCTGACGCTCTTCCTCATTTTTCCCGGGCAATTTTTCAGGGTGGACAACAATATTATGCGTACGTTTCTCCTGATCTGCGATCATGATTCAAGTACCGAGATTTGTTTCACAGGATCACAAATGGCTTCAACATCACGCGCTACACCGTAGCCTTATCCCAAAATATCTCACCGATCTTGCAATTGGCGCCTTTGGTTCCCGCAGTGGCACTGACGAGCGCGATGGCGTGTCGTGTCTTTCGGAAGCTCAAATTAGAGGCGCTGCAAAAGACAGAGGTTGCAAACATGACCACGATCCGATTTGCGGACAGAGCACCTGCCAATGTTGGTTTACAGAAGGACACAGACTTTACATCCACGGAAGATCGTTTGGACCAATGTTGACGGTGACTGGGGAACCTGAGTTGATGAACGATATTTATGACAGGCTTATTGTAACATTAACATTGCGATATGTATATGTGCCACTATACCACGGACGAAGCACGTGGATGAGATGGATCTAAGAAATAAGTGACCGGATACCGATACAAATCGAGGGCGCAATCATGGTACGTACACAAAACATGTAATATGTTTAAAGGGAGGCGCAAAACAACACTTGTGGCATGTGCGAAGCCTACAAAACGTTTTGAAGGACTAGCTTCATAGAGATAGAAACTGTTCAAGACTTGGAATGAACGTGGACGAAAACTGCGAGTGCAAGTCGACGAAAGAAGGCAACGGGCTAAAATCTCTTGATGGTCGAAAGCGCCGCAAAAGAAAAACGACGAAGGGCATTCCTGCTACCACCTTGTCTGGAACTCGACTCGTTTACATCAGGGATGGCATGCTCGACTGTGCTTCCCTGGATCACGGAGGAGTATTCAGAGATTGTTCGTGACCTCGCGTGCTCTTGTCCCGGAGGACCATGCGAGACGGACGCCAGTGGACGAACGTCATACGGCGGCGGAGGGGCAGTGATCAAGATCACGCTGCCGTTCTCGCTGTCTTGGCTAGTGATAACCCTGAGATTGACACCTCGGTCCATGCTACCGCGATGCTTATTAGTGCTTTGCCGTGTGACAAGCCGTTTGACATGCCCGCCAAGGATCTTGGCATGCTTTATGAAATTTTGCGATCTTGATGTGCGGGAGTGGGGAGGAGAAAAGAGATGGGAATGGAGCTGGCGAGAAGGCGAGGGAGGATGCATAGGCGTCTCTGGCGCAAGCTCTCCCAACGGGGAACAATGGACGTCCTCGAAAAGTGGTGACCGAGGTTCTTCGGATCGAGGGAGACCAGGTGTTACACCCACACGCCATGCCTGCAAGCTGTCCAATGTCGATGGAAAAGTATCCGTCCCAGTGGGCTTCAGCACCAAACGTGATGGTGAAGAACACTGAGGGGACATGGTGCGGGGGTACGACGACAGTGCAGCAGGTAAGGATGACGGTGGTCTGACTGGAGAGGTCGGCGAGTTGTACGCCAAGACGGAGGAAACCTGTGAGGAAGGAGACACAACACTCGGGCTCAGTGCTGGTGTGGATGCAGGGCTACTTTCTGTATTGACCGATTGAACCTCAAGTAGGTTCCGCCGAAATATGCGATCCGTCTCCGTATGACCTCCGAGGTCGCTAAGCCAAGTAGACGAAGAAACCTCCCAGGGACGAAGATTCGCACACTTGGGCTCGTGAGGTCCACTAGAGATCAGTTCCTTCGCGGTGGCGGGTGTCGCAAGGGGCGACACGCAGATTGGTGTTTCATTGTCCATATTCTCCATGCGAGGAGTTGGCGGCATCAACAAGAATTGGCTTGAAGTCGGTGAGGCAAAGTCAGCGACAGCAGTAACTTGTGGACAAGACGGCGGGAGCGAAGCGGGTGTTAGCGAGACAAACGTGCTCTGGTTCGCGAGCTCTTGTGTATCACTGAACGTGAAGCACGACGATGAGACTGGAGTAGGAAGGGAAAGTGGTGTGATTGGAAGTGTGAGATCTGTACTGAAAGGGCAATATTCTGTTGGGGGGACGATGATTCGCAGCGGGGGAGGTTTCTCAGCGAACCGAGTTGCATCGCTGGCAGAGCAGGAAGGGGAGGAGGGTCTCTGCACTTCCTGGAGCGAGTCGCCCAGCGGCGGGATTTGAATGTCCATGACCTAGAGGAAAGTTACAGAGATGAATACCGCCAGCAATGGCTTCGTTGGTGGGCTCACAGATGGGGCGTGTGACGCTGGAAACTGCTGATGTGCTTTGAGTGTTGAAGTCAAACGTATGGGAAAAGGACATACTGGAGACTCTGGCCACGCACCGGGGAATTGCTTCTCTTGTGTGCCCGGCATCGAACTTGCAATCCAAGGACAAGGGAGATGCTCGAATCCACAAACCTCGCGGTCGTCTTTATACTCAGCCATCAAGATCAGTATCCAAACAAGCAAACCAACTTCTATATGGTATTAGCATGCACGCGCATACGGCGCTACAGGTTCCCTCTAACTGCCGCATCCACACTCTGAGCAAAGTATTCAATGTTGCTGCTATTCAGTCCAGCCATCGAAATGCGGCCATCCATTGTCATGTAAATATGGGCCTTTTCAGCGAGGGCCTGGCATTGTTCAGTCTGAAGTCCAGTGAAACTACGCCATACACATGGCATGAGCAATGTGAGAACCGATGTCTATAAAAGGCACATACCTGAACATGCCGATTTGACTCTTGATATGCCCCCAGGTTCCGGGTGTCTGGAAGCCGTTGGTTAAAAGCTCGTATAGTCTTTCTCTCATGTTGATAATGCGATCTGCCATGTCCTTGACTTCGCTCTCCCATTCTTGGTAAAGCTGAGGGTCTGCCAGAATCGTGCTCGCGATATGAGCACCATGCAGGGGTGGGTTCGAGTACATAGGGCGAATGATAATTTTGAGCTGACTCTCAACGCGTTTCTTCTCTTCCTCGCTCGTAGTGGTGAGTGAGAAGGCGCCGACGCGCTCGCCATAGAGCCCCATGTTCTTGGCGAATGACTGGCATAACGCTACGTTATGGCCTTGCGACACAAAATGACGAACTGCAAAGGCGTCGCGCGTAGTTGAGCCAGAAGCAAAGCCTTGGTACGCCATGTCAAAGAACGGAAAGAGTTTCTTTTCGGCAAGGAGGTCAGAAAGATCCTCCCATTGCGTCTGCGTAGGATCAACCCCGGTGGGATTGTGTGCGCAGGCGTGCAAAAGCACTATAGCACCCTCTGGGGCGTTCTGGAGACTGCATGAGGAAATGTGACACATTCGACATCTGAACAAACCTTTAAGTCCTCTTTAAGTCCGGAAAAATCAAGGCCGACTGTCTTTTTGTCAAAGTATCTGTATGAGCGAACTTCGAGGCCAGAATCCTTGAACAAGGGAATGTGGTTGCCCCAGGTAGGAGTGGGGAGATAAATAATTTTAGGGCCAGGGTAATGCCGGGCGAAGAAGGTACCGCCAATTCTAAGGGCGCCTGTTCCGGAAATGGATTGAGTCACTGCGATCTGTTATACGTCCGAGTTAATGCTACTCCAAAGTACGTAGGCATGGCGAAACGGACCGCATTTTGGTTTAGTGGTACACTGTCCGCGCCGTAGGCGAGCTTAGCAGCATTTTGAGTGAAGGTGGCCAAACCAGTGATGGGGAGGTACTCCTTGTCCAGCTTTGCAAGGGCCATCTTGTCTTCTGCCTGTGGTATACCGACACGTCAACCGGCTCCGAGTACGGCGAAGGTGAAAGAAGAACCTTTTTGACGGCGTTCAAGACATATGGTTTGCCATTTTCATCCCTGTAGGCACCGACGCCCAAGTTAATCTTGCGTGGGTCCTTGTCGGCTTTGAAGGCCTCGGTAATACCTGGAAAAGAATGGATGGGCGCTTAATGACATGGCCACGACGGAGACATACTGACCGAGAATTGGGTCGGGAGGACCAGCAGGGATGGCAGACCAGGTAGAGAGCGGGGCTACGGTGCGGAGGAGAGATGAAGCGCGACGAGCAGAGTTGATGGCTAGCATCGCGGCGGGTGAGTTGGATGTGAAGAACAAAGTCGAGTTGTTCTCGGATACATATTACCCGGAATAACCCGACATAACCCAGATAAGATCTCACCATGACCGACGATACCTCAAGCAAACAAGGGTACGCTGCTCTTCATCCACGACCGCGTTTACTCAACCAAAGTCGCTAGAAGTACTGCAGACGGCGTCCCAGAAAGGTGAGCATAGATCGCTCTGATCGATCCCTCCTAAACGCGCTCCAAGACCTGAAGCGGGCGATGGCCCCACAAAAAGTGCCCTCAAGAAGGCCGCCAAAGAAGCTGAAAAGGCAAAAAAGAAGGCAGAGAAAGCAGCAAAGGCCAAGGAGTTGGAACAGGCTCAAGCAGCTGCAGACGAGGTTTCATCCACCTTCATCTAGACGAACCGACTCTCAAATCGCACCTGCAGGATTTTGCGGTCAACAAGTACGGCAAGCTCCCACTGCATCAGTCACAATCGCGACCAGGCAGAAAACGCATTGATATATCCACTTTGAGTGCCACAAACGATGGAGAGCAAGTGTTTATTAGAGCTCGTATTCAGACCTCGCGCCTTCAAGGGAATAAAATGGTCTTCCTCAATCTACGCCAACGTGACAACTCTGTCCAGGCATTGATGCAAGTCACGGAGGGTCATGTCAGTAAACAGATGGTCAAGTGGGCTGGTTCACTATTCGTCGAGAGCATCGTCCTCGTAGAGGGTATCGTGAAGAGGAGTCCTGAACTTATCAAGAGTGCGACAGTAGACGACATTGAGATTCACATCAGCGAGGTCTGTGATCCATACTGATGATCCCCGGGCAACAAAGCTGACCTACAGGAAATCAGTTGTGGCTGTTGGCAGGTATAGAGAGCAGGCTACCATTTTCTCTCGAGGATGCCAGTCGGTCAGAAACTGCCCCTGAAGTCGAAGGACAGTTTAACAGAGTTTTGCTCGACACTCGATTGAATAATCGTGTCCTTGACCTCCGAGCGAGTGTTCCACTGCTCGCATCATTTCTCCTCTTTTTGACGTGCATGCAGACGGTGACCAATCAAGCGATTTTCAAGCTTCAGCATGCCATCGGAGATTTATTCCGTTCATATCTGAATATAAATGGATTTATCGAGATACACAGTCCCAAGCTCCAAGGTGCTGCGACGGAATCCGGTGCATCTGTCTTCAAGGTCGACTACTTCAAAGGTTTGCTCAACTAGTGGTCCACGCTCGTCAGCTGATCCCTGTCTCAGGCATGGCGTATCTAGCACAATCTCCTCAGCTAGCCAAGCAGATGGCCATCGCAGCTGATTTCGAGCGGGTGTACGAGATCGCACCCGTCTTCCGCGCCGAAGACTCCAACACACACCGCCACCTCACCGAGTTCGTCGGTTTGGATCTTGAGATGGCGATCGAAGAACATTACCACGAGGTCCGCGATCTGCTCGACGGCATGTTCAAAGCGATATTCCGTGGCCTCAAGGAACAGTACGCCAAAGAGATCGCCACGGTGGGCAGACAGTTTGAAGCGGAAGAATTCATATGGCGAGATGGTCCAGAAGGAACTCTGGTCTTGACGTTCAAAGAGGCTGTCGATCTCCTCGCCGAGGACGGCGTGGATCGAGAAATTCTAGACGATATCAAGTGGGTCACCGGTAATGCATGCCTCCATTCTGTTCTGAACGATCTCGTAGCACGGAAAACGAGAAGAGACTTGGCCGTATTGTGAAGGCCAAGTATGATACCGACTACTTCATCATCGACAAGTTCCCCCTCGCCCTTCGTCCGTTTTACACCATGCCAGACCCTGAGGACCCTGTAGGTCATTCGATCGACTAGATATCCGCTGCTGATCCGGTGTCAGACCCTTTCCAACTCGTATGACTTTTTCATGCGAGGCGAAGAAATTTTATCCGGCGCACAACGTATCCACGACCCCGAATTCCTTTCTCAACAAATGCGTGCCAAGGGCGTTGACCCCGAGAGCATGAAGGGATACCTGGACGGCTTCCGAATCGGTTGTCCCCCTCATGGAGGGGGAGGAATCGGTCTTGAGCGTGTACTGATGCTGTTCTTGAAGCTCAACAACATTAGGCGGGCATCATTGTTCCCTAGAGATCCCAAGCGATTGGAGCCTTGAACGTAAGCTACCGTGTTGTCTGGCAGGTCCAAGTCGATAAGTCACCTGCGTTGGAACAACTGGTTGGCACCTGGCTTAGATTTTACAAAATACACTACGAGCAGACTTTGATACGTATTCCGCATTAAATGTTAACCAAGAGTGTCCAGAAAACGTGTCGTCTGATGGAGAATCGGATGAATGAAAAGCGAAATAAGAACATCATCCCATGGCAAAGTTACAAGGCTCTAAACTACGACATGGGTGAGTAAAAAGGCGGAGAAGTGAGACTAAGCACTGACCAGCATCGTAGTTGCATCGATATCTACATGATTCATCGTCTTTCCCTCCTAGCCCGGCGTCTCTCGGAACGCGAACCTGACCCTTGTCCGATCGCACTTGCAGGGAAGGAGCTCCCCTCCAAAGCAGCGGCGATAACGTCCGCAGGTAGATCGATATGAACGCCTTCGGCATAAGCGTACGCATCTAGTGGCGAGTATGCTGGTGGATCTCGCCTCGAGAATGCCGGGTGGTCGACTGGCAGGTGGTCGACTAGCAAGTTATCGGCTGCTCCATGGGGAACTGACGAAGATAACGCCTGTAAATGAATGTCACGCTGATTGGGCGTGGGCGGATTCGGAGTGCGGGGCGAATCAGGTGGCGGATGTACCTGGATGGTGGTTTCGGAATCTGTGTGTCGCATTGCGGCCAGGAAGTGAGTGAATGAATCCCGCCGTAGGCGAGGAATACTAAAGAGGCTGCTCGCACCTGCGGCACATTCGCTGGCGGGCGATTGAGAACGCGAGGACGAGGACGAGGAAGGGTCCTCGTCTTCCAGGGTGTTCGCTGCCTCTAACGTGGGTGACAATGGGAGGTCGTGATTGGGAGGCGTATGGAATGGAAGATCAGTCGGTGACAGGTATCTCGAGTCGTTGGATGGTCCAGGAGCGTTCTCGGTCGATTCCTCAATAATGGGAGTGATTGGTGGAGGAGTTGGGGACTCCTGAGGATGGGATATCGGCGTCCTCCTGAGAGGCGACGAGGCAGAAGGAGTGGTGGACGTGTTCTTTGGTCGTCGGTGGCGATGCGAACGACGTGATATGGGAGGCGGAGATGAAGCGCCTGGTGTGCCTGGGTGTGCAGTGCCGGGTCGGATGCCACCCCCAACGTCTAGTAAAATGCTACCACGCTCGCTGCCATAAGCGGGAGGGGGAGCTAGTGTTCCGACACTGGGAGCGAGACCCCACTTCTTGACGTTGGCCTCGATAAAGACAAAACCAGCCTGACCGAGGTTAACATGTACGCTGCAAGGACCATCGGCGCCGATCGTGGGAAAGAGGTTGTAGCGGCTGAGACCGATAAAGGCATCTTCGAGTTTGCGGCCATTGCGTGTGAAGAAGACTGTGCCCGTGCGCGGTCGATAGCCTACGCCGAGTACGTCGCCCTCCTTGAGGACTGGACCAAAGGTGGATGCGGTAAAAGGGTAATTGTAGCATTTATCACCGCTGGAGTGGTAGGCGACGGAGTGACGGCTCAGGCCGGGTAAACGGAAGGGAGGATATGGTTTAGTGGCCAATCCGATCGCGACAGTCGTTGTTTCTGGGAGATCGAACATTTTTACTTCCCAGTAATAGACCTCGTTTAGTTTTGGAAGAGGTAGATTTGACTGAACGCAAGAGGCTGAAGCAGGATCGGGGAGGAATGTTATTTCTGTACGAGCGTGGACGAGAAGGGAGTTGATAGTTTCATAGTCTGGTTCAAAGCACCAGGCGGAGACGCCTTTTTCCTGTATGGAGAGAAATTGGGAAAGAGTGATATCAGTTGGTTCCGAGTTAGGAGGATACTGTAATTGATAGTCTGAATGCAAAGAAGGTCGAGCCTGGTGTGTGCATGGGAAGTGCGGACAAACGTACCTTTGGCTCTTAGATATGACCTGCGTACAAACTCTGAGACGCTCTCGAGCCAGCGAGACTCGACACCTTCGAAACCGCCGTCGCCTTCATAGAGCTCCTCGCGGCTCATGTCGACGGGGCCGTCGGCGTCTCTGAGGACGATTGCCCTGCGCCTTCGTATGAATATGATGCATACTAGGAAGAGGAGGAGAACGAATAAAAATGTGGATAGTACGATGAGGAGGGGGAGTATGAAGAGTAGAGCGTCTGGTTGTTCTGGGTAGTCTGGCATCGGAATGGGTAAGTAGCTGAACACGGCTGTAACGACCACCACACGACACTGCTCCTCTCCAATTCCATATATGGTAACCGCCCTTTGACGATGAACGCGACCCTCTCCCCGAGAACGCCAAAGCGAAGGCCATCCACACGCAGGGCCAGGGCTCCTTCACATCTACCACCAATACTCTCTCAAGAGTCCCACGACGCAGCCTTGTATGCCATCCGCATCTTTCTCAAAGGACGCACCTGCTACGACGCATTCCCAGTCAGCTTCAGACTCATCGTCCTCGACACAAAGCTCAACGTAAAGAAGGCCCTCCAGTGTCTCCTCCTCAATGGTGCGCCATCCCATATCTCTCCCACTCACACCTCATACCCCCACAGGCGTCGTCTCTGCTCCCCTATGGAGCAGCGAAAAGTCAAAGTTCGCTGGCATGCTCACCGTCCTCGACATCATCCATCTCATCCAGTACTATTACGACAATCTCAACTACGAGGCTGCAGCCGCAGACGTAGAGACATTCCGGCTCGAGTCGTTGCGAGGTACGTCACCCCGCGCCCATCCGATGAGCCACGCTCCGATACCCTCCCTCCAGAAATCGAGAAGAGCCTCGGCGTTGCCACCCCTCCGATGCTCAAGGATCATCCCAATAGTACTCTCTACGATGCAGCCAAAGTACTCATCCAAACTCACGCTCGCCGCCTTCCTCTTCTTGATTACGATTCTGAAACGGGCCACGAAGTCATCGTGTCTGTCTTGACACAATATCGTCTGCTCAAATTCATTTCCATCAATGTAATCCATCCCTTTTGTCTTGCAGTCAGATCTTACCTTTATTTGCCAGTGCACCAGGGAAATACAACAGCTCCATCTTTCCCTTCGCAAACTTAAGATTGGCACATACGTCTCAAAAATCATTCCACCAGAAGCATCCGACGCATGCACTCCTTATTGGCCGATTGCCACTGCAACTCTGAATACCCCTGTTTTTGACGTCGTCCATATGTTCTCCGAACGTGCTATATCGGCTGTCCCAATCATTGACGACGACGGTGTGGTCGTCAATCTGTACGAGACTGTGGATGTTATCGTACGTCACAGAGTAACGTCAAGGTCTCATCTGACCTCTTCAACAGACACTCGTTCGTCTCGGAGCATATCAAGCACTTGACTTGACGATATCCGAGGCCCTTAACCAACGCTCTCCAGACTTTCCTGGTGTCGTCATCTGCACGGCTGGCGACTCACTCGGCACATTACTCCAGCTCATCAAGAAGCGTCGTGTTCATAGATTAGTGGTAGTCGAAGGGGAGGTAAGTCGCTGGTCTACTACCTTTTCGGCCGTTCGATGACCTTATTTCTGTAGGAAGAGGAGAAGAAGGGAGGTAAAAAGGGACGTTTACTTGGGATCATCACGCTAAGCGACGTGTTGCGATATGTCATTGGTGAGGTTGGACTTGGCGAGGCGGCAAGATCGGTCGATGAGCTACTATCGTCCACGTCAGTTCACGAAGTTCCTAGTACCTCGTGCACCTAGCGTAATGCTAGCCGACAGTTTCCTTTTTTTCGCGTCCTTGTGTAGATCACATGTAAACCATCCGTGTTGCATGCGCGTGGCTGGCCAAACTACAGCTTGTCCTCCACACAGTATGACCGCTATCCAAGCCATCTACATTCGCAACCACCAGCAGCGACCGACTCCCAAACCTCATGTCGTCTACCAGATAGAGATACAAGCTCACGTCCGCTCGTGGCAAATGTGGCATCGCTACTCCGAATTCGTCGAACTTCATACAGAGCTCACAAAATCCACTGGGTCACCACCGCCCGCAGCTCTCCCCCCGAAGAACTCGTTTTCTGCTTTCAAAGGGCCCTTCAGGAACGACAGTGCGCTTATTGAGCAGCGCAGAGCTGGTCTCGAGACCTACCTCCGTGCCATTCTCAGCGCCAAGGAGGACAAGTGGAGAGACAGCTACGCCTTTCGTGATTTTCTCGGCGTCCCCGTAGGCAAACAGGGCTCAGCGCCCGAAGGCGGCAGTAATGTCAAGTTCTCCTCCGCGTCGTGGCTCGACGAACATCTCGAGCTGCAGTCCCGCATTCGGGACGTGCGCGCGGACATCAACAGGCGGGACACACTCTCCGATCGTGGAGACGTCAACGCTTCGCACACCGCCAACGTCCAGGCGAAGAAGAGGCTCGCAGAGATCCTCTCGCGCGTGCGCACATTGACAGAGGGGTTGCAGGAGCTCGGCATGTCGGGCATGGCAGAGGGCGAGTTGCAGAGGCGGACAGACATGGTGGCACGCTTGCAGGACGACTGCGAGAAGCTGAGCAAGATGGTCACGGTCGCGCGCCAGGTGTCTCGTGTGGGCGCGCCTACGTCGCCACCGCCATCGGGTTTCACAAACGTCGCTGTCGCACCCGAGTCAGATCGTGCTGCACTGCTCGGTGGCAGCAAACCGGTCACTCGTGTCTTTGGCGTGGCATCGAAGACACCTCAAGAAACCGATGTTACCCGTCCATTGGACGATCATGGTGTAGTCGAGCTGCAAAAGACGCAGCTAGAGCAGCAAGACACTCAGCTCTCACAATTGACCTCGATCCTGCAACGACAGCGGCATCTTGGCGAAGCAATCAATGTGGAACTTGTCATGCAGAATGAAGTGTTGGACAATCTGAATCACGAGGTGGATCTCGTCGGGACTAAGCTTACGAGCGCGAAGAAACAGATGAATAGGCTTGGCTGATTATCATGGCACTGTACATATACCCTACATATGCATAAACCTTATGCACGACGAGTCTAACATCCAAGTTTCAGAGATGTGCGTCAGATTATCATCTATCGTGATATTGTAACGTGTCTACTTTATGAGTGATGTATGATGCTGGGGTCCAAGAATACAGGTGACAGGTCAATCCCTTCTCGTCAACATTTTACCCACTCCCTACGCAACTGGGTCAGCACAAACGTCGGTCAAAAGTTGAAAGACATGCCTCGAAACATGCAATCATGATACCACAGGCGGGCGCGATCTTGGCCGTGCGTGGCAAAGCTCCAGCGAACAGAGCACCTACGCCCTCGGTACGCATTATTCGTAGACACAGGGGTATTGTGGCTGTTTCCCTGGACGGTAATGTCCCCGACATTAGTAACGCTTGACGTCTTGTCTTCAAGACATCGAAGGGTGATGTCAGAAGGGACGCAGTCGTTCCGCTGATGGCACCGCTTGCGAATGCAATATATGGCCCCGTCTTGCCCTGTGACTCGAAATACCGTTTCCAGGCTTCATAACCAGCCCAATAAATACCGCTGAAGGGAACATCGCGCCAAAGTGTGGGGCCGAGCCCGCGCCAAAGAAAAAGTATTCCATGTTGACGGACAGCGGTCCGTATTGATCCAAGGACGGAAGCAAGTGTATGTGGTTGGTCGGGAGATTTGGGTGTGGATTGAAGATTGGTGCGAAAGAGCTCAAGTGGCGAGAGAAGGGAAGTGAGACAGGTCCGAGCAGTGATACCAGCGAACAGAGGGACCAAAGTAGGTGATGGTATCCATTGAGGAAAGACATTTCGTAGGAGATGGTCATACGTGAGCATGTACATGGTAGAAGAAGGGACGCCCATGAGTCTGCAAGACGAGATGAGTACTAAAATTCTCGCTGAGAGACAGCGGCTCACAAGGTCGTTCCAACACCCTTCCATAACCCTCTCATTCCCTCTGCTCTCACGACGTGCCGGACTGCATCCAAAAAGCCATTTACACGCTCCCTCCTGAGTACGCCATGGTCGTAGACACAGACGACCTCTTCTGCAGGAAAGGAATGTACCAGAGATGACATGTTGCGGACACAGGGGACATTTGGAGGTTGACAGCACCTGATAAACGCTGTACGAGAAGGAAGGGGTTCCTTCGGCTGTGTTTGCAGGCGGGTCTTGACGACATCGAACGGAGTCACTGTATACAAAGCGTGAGCATGGCTCGACGATGGTAGGACTGAGCGTACTTGTGAGTGCGGTCATCGTCGACCCCGTCGCGGCGGCGATGAGTTTTGCATGGAAGGAGTCCATCGGGAAGAGATGCGCGGCAAAACCCGGGGGAAAGTGGTGGTACAGTAATAATTTTGAGCAATTTGAGGCGAGTTCACTCACCAACATGTCCTCCAATCTCCCCGCTCCCTCCCAGCAGGCCAACAAGGCCGCACTCACAGCAGCCCTCACAGAAAACCCCCTCGCCACCAACCAGCCTCTGTTGGACAACCCTGACGGAGAGCCGGGCGAAATCCAAGAAGTAGATATGCATGCACAGGCAGAGGGCATACGCACCATCTTCAGTGATCCCACCAATTTCAATGTCAAGGTATACCTCTCTCTTCGGGCTTCTCACAGCACTCATATGTCCCGAAATCAGCACCCCCTCTACTCTCCCTGGACGCTTTGGTTCGATTCTCCCGCGACAAAGGGTCGCAACCTTCCTCAAACACCCGTCTCCTCTTTCCCTCAGACCCCTGTTCTTCAGACACCTGGTGCAGCAGCAGCACAAGGATGGATGGAGGACATTAAACGTGTGATCAGTTTTGATAGTGTAGAAGAATTCTGGGGGTAAGCATGTTTTGTAAATCACTCTCATCGTCAACCTTATTCACCCACACAGTCTCTACAACCATATCGTACCTCCCTCACAACTTCCTCAAAAAGCCAACTACTATCTTTTCAAGGCATGTCTTATTGTACTTGATGCGCAACAAACCATGGTCATGTCTTGAACAGGAGGGTATCATCCCGGCATGGGAAGACGATGCAAACAAGAACGGCGGCAAGTGGAGTATACAATTGCCGAAAGAAAAAAATCGCGGTCATGTCGACAAGATGTGGCTTTACACGGTATATGGCCCTTGTGTTCTCCCCCTCGTGTCTACTGAACGTCGTGGCTGTCA